>JAFEMH010005783.1:0-149503 GCA_022495995.1 Adenophora triphylla var. japonica
TTGTCCCTTACGAAGACGGAGAGCGAAGGCTTTGGGCTGCGGAAGACGAGCTTACGGGCAAGCCGACCTGGGAACCTCCTGCCCTCATCGATAACGACGCTCTGTCAATGTGGGTGGAACTAATTGGCGAGAAAGGTAAAGCTCTCTCGCCGCTAAAAATGCCGCTGCGATGCCCGCCGTCTTGCCGCCCGACTCTCCGCATTGGTGAAACCTGACCCTCTCGCCTCCTGATTTACTGTGGTTCTTTTTCTTAAACAATGTTTTGTGGTTGGCTCTCAGACAATTTACTTTCTTGCCTTTTAAACAATAGTATGCTTTTGGGAATGTCGCGGTTTGCGACTTAAACATTTTATTTTTTGGATTGGTGTCGCGGTTTGCGGCCAGACAATTTGATACTTGGTCTTTTGCGGTTTTTCGTCGCGGTTTGCGACTTGAACAGTTTATATGGTTGTAAGGTCGTGGTTTGCGGCCTAAACATTTATGCTCTTTTTAATGTGGTGTCGCGGTTTGCGACTTGATACTTTACTTTGTGTACCCATATGTGGTTCTTAAACTTTTGCTTCGTTATAACTTCGATGTCGCTCTTATCGACTTTGTTATGCCTTTGATTATTGTGTATTCTCACCTTAACCTTTGCTTTACAATAGTTTAGATGCCGCGATTGGCATCTCGCCTTAACCTTTGCTCTACAATAGTTTAGATGCCGCGATTGGCATCTCGCCTTAACCTTTGCTTTCATAAACTTTCTTTTATGCTTCATTATGTCGCCATGCGACTCATAAACTTTCTTTTATGCTTCATTATGTCGCCATGCGACTCCAACTCTATACTTTGTTATTACTCTGCTTACTGCAATTTGCGTTGAAATTCTACCTTTAATATGTCGCCATTTAACGCCCCATGATTATCTTTTCGCTTCGATAGTTTATCGAAGACTCCTTTCTCATAACTTACCTATATATACTACTCCCTCCAAAGAGTGAGGCTTGTCTTTAGGCGGCCTTACTCTATTCTTAAGATCATTTGCATAACACACTTTGCGAAAGTGATTTAGGTTATTGAAGGATTTATTGTTAGATTCATAAGCTGTCGGATAAGGCGAGAGATGAATATAACAGTTTCCTCTTTTGATATAAACCACATTACGTATATGTATTCCTTTATCAAAACCAACTAACTAAGATGTTAATCAAAGTTAGGTTTTAACAACTTTCCCCTTTTTTGGTAAAGTTACGCTTGACCTCGCATTTCGCTCTTCCAGGTCGCAATACGATTTTGGGACTTTTCTAGGTGCACAGAAACCGTTATCTCCGAGGCACGCGACTTGAAACCGTTATCTCAAGCCGCAAGGTTTGGCGACTTGAAACCGTTATCTCCAAGTCACCTCCTTTCTCCCGTTAAAAGCGGGACTTTTCTAGGTGCCTGAAACCGTTATCTCCGAGGCACCGCGACTTGAAACCGTTATCTCAAGCCGCAAGGTTTGGCGACTTAACCAGATTATCTCCAAGTCACCTCCCTTTCTCGCCCGTTAAAAAGCGGGACTTTTCTAGGTGCTGAAACCGTTATCTCCAGGCACCGCGACTTGAAACCGTTATCTCCAAGCCGCAAGGTTTGGCGACTTGAAACCGTTATCTCCAAGTCACCTCCCCTTTCTCGCCCGTTAAAAAGCGGGACTTTTCTAGGTGCACAGAAACCGTTATCTCCGAGGCACCGCGACTTGAAACCGTTATCTCCAAGCCGCAAGGTTTGGCGACTTGAAACCGTTATCTCCGAAGTCACCTCCCCTTTCTCGCCCGTTAAAAAGCGGGACTTTTCTAGGTGCACAAGCCGTTATCTCCAGGCACCGCGACTTGAAACCGTTATCTCCAAGCCGCAAGGTTTGGCGACTTGAAACCGTTATCTCCAAGTCACCTCCCCTTTCTCGCCCGTTAAAAGCGGGACTTTTCTAGGTGCACGAAACCGTTATCTCTAGGCACCGCGACTTGAAACCGTTATCTCCAAGCCGCAAGGTTTGGCGACTTGAAACCGTTATCTCCAAGTCACCTCCCCTTTCTCGCCCGTTAAAAAGCCGGGACTTTTCTAGGTGCACAGCCGTTATCTCCGAGGCACCGCGACTTGAAACCGATTATCTCCAAGCCGCAAGGTTTGGCGACTTAACCGTTATCTCCAAGTCACCTCCCCTTTCTCGCCCGTTAAAAAGCGGGACTTTTCTAGGTGCTGAAACCGTTATCTCCAGGCACCGCGACTTGAAACCGTTATCTCCAAGCCGCAAGGTTTGGCGACTTGAAACCGTTATCTCCAAGTCACCTCCCCTTTCTCCAAGCTTTTGGCGATTCGTCTTCCAGCCTTTAACGGCGACCTCTTTGTCCGCCCTCTTCAAGCTTTAGCGGCAACCTCTTTGTCCGCCCTCTTCAAGCTTTAGCGGCAACCTCTTTGTCCGCCCTCTTCAAGCTTTAGCGGCAACCTCTTTGTCCGCCCTCTTCAACCTTTAGCTTTCATGAAATAATCAAAACCATATCATTAGAGTATTTTACAAATATGGAAACACACCATAACATGTCGAGAGAAACGCCTCGGCATCATCTTTATCATATAGGCATTACATGGTTCCTAGAACACCAAATTTTACATAACTTTCTCCTTTGACAATCAAAAGAACCATTTACAAGAAAAAGTTATGTAACTTTTGCTGTCTGGGGCAAAAGGCAAAAATCGAAATGACCGTGATGTCGCTGCGGCTTCACGATAGAAGCGCTTGAGATGGTCGACACTCCAAGCATTCTTCAATTCTTCACCATCTGGTTTCCTCAATCTATAGGTTCCTTCCCGCACCACACTCGAAATCTGGAACGGTCCTTCCCATTTCTCGTTTAACTTGGTGAATCCGGGCTTGGCCCCTGTCACTTCAACACTCCTCAAAACCCAATCTCCAACATTGAAGGACCTCCTGTTAACTCGCTTATCATGCTGGCTTTCATCTTCTGCTTATAATTAATCATCTTCATTCTTGCATACATTCTCTTCTCATCAATCGGGTCCGAGGATCATTACACCGCCTCTGCCGTTTCTCGCCTCGTCATAGTAAGCAACCACAGTATGTCGGCAAAGCCATCTCTGCGGGTGCCGTAGCCTCGAGATCCATAGGTAAGGGCAAGCGGTTTCCCGATTGAGCCTTTAACAGTGGTACGCACATACCACAAAGCAATAGGCAACTCCTCTAGCCATGCTCCACTTCTTCCTTCCGGATTTTTGCGCGAGGCGACAATGACACCTTGTTTGCCGCCTCCGCTTGACCGTTACTGCTGCGGCCTATATACTGGCTTGACATCCAATGTTTGACATTGACCACTGGAGCATTCATTTGAAAACTTTTCCCGGCGAGTGCCATGATGCGGAAATAATAACCACTTGGAACCCCATATCTACACCAAATGTTTTCTTGCACAAACTTTATAACTTGATCTTCGGCGATTGTCGCCAACGCCTTCGCCTCGATCCATTTTGTGAAATAATCCCACGGCGACAACCACATGCGACAACCACCCTTGGCTTTTGGGAATGGCCCTATCAAATCAATCCCCAGCATGTCGAATGGCCGGTCGGCACAATAGGAGTTTGCTCTGTGGCGGGAATTCGGGGAATGTTGCCGAATCTTTGACATTTCTCGCACTTCTTCACATACATCTCTGCATCTTTCCTCAGACTTGGCCAATAATAGCCATGGAACAACACTTTGTCAGCCAACTTTCTCGCCCCGGGATGGCCACCGCATACCCCTTCATGGATTTCGAACAAAACCTTCGAAATCAGGCTGGGCTCAACGCACCTCATCAGCGGTTTTGAAAAAGACCTCCTATACAACACTCCATCTTGCACAGTGAATCTTGGGGATGTCGCCTTTATCAATTTCGCCTTACCCTCATCTGGCGGCAACTCTCCTTTATCTAGAAATTCCTTCATTTCCACAACCCAATCCTTCTCGCCATCAACGATCTCAGCGACAATCGGTCTATCGATCACCGGCATATCCACATATTCAATCATTGGCTTATCGGCAGTGCTCTGCTCCTCAGATCCCGCCGTCCTACTCAATTCATCAGCTCGCGAATTATCAGCTCTATCAACTCGAACCAACTCCCAGAACTCAAAACTTTTTAATAAACTTCTCGCCAAGTCACAATATTTTGTTAGCACCACATTCAAAACTCCATACTCGCCATTTATCTGATTGACAATTAACTGGGAATCCGAGTGAATCACTATCTTCTTCAACCCAATATCTCGCGCCAATTCTACCCCGGCAATCAAAGCCTCGTACTCTGCTTGATTATTCGAAACATTGAACTTAAATCTCAGGGCTTTCTCATACTTTACTTCTCCATCCGGCGAAGTCAGAGTGATTCCCGCGCCGCCCTTATCCTTCGAGGACGACCCATCAACATACAGAGCCCAGCAATCAAACGGCCTTTCCTCCTTTTCCCGCAAACAGGGCCCTACCTTCTTTTCCGCTTTCTTCCTTACTAAGTCTTCCATCAACTCCTCCTGCGACTTAACAAAAGATGTCTCAACGATGAAATCTGCCAGCGCCTGCGCCTTAATTGCCCGGCGAGCTTCATACTTTAAATCAAACTCCGTTAACTCAATTGACCATTTCAGCAATCTTCCCGCGGCATCGGTCATTGCAAAATCTTTCTCACGGGAGCATACCTTAATACAACAATGGTGTGTGCGACAAAATAGGCTCTCAATTTTCTCGCGGCCACTACCAAAGCATAGGCCAACTTCTCGGCATTAAAGTACCTTGACTCTACCTCGCTCAATGCCTTAGACACATAGTAAATCGGTCTTTGAATCCCCTTCTCTTCTCGCACAAGCTGCCGCCACTGCCGAGTACGAAGCCGCGAATAAACAAATAACTCTTCTCCCTCAACGGGGCTACATAATAACGGCGGCTTACCCGGATACACCTTAAATGCTGTTCAAATGCGGCATCACATTCTTCGTCCCAAGCAAAACTCTTCACCCCCTTCAAAACCTTAAAGAACGGCAAACACTTTTCGGCCGGCTTAGAAATGAATCTCCCAAGGCTATAATCCTCCCATTCAACCTTTGTATCTCGCGTATCGGCCAGGGCGGCGACATCTCAATAAAGCCTGAATTTTTCGGGATTAGCTTCTATCCGCGCCTATTCACCGTAAAGCCCAAAAATTTTCCCGATCACCCCCAAACGTGCGCTTCTTTGGGATTCAATTTCATTGAGTTTCTCCTCAAATTTTCGAATGTCTCGGCGAGATCCAACACATGATCATACTCCTTTGTTTTTATCACCATGTCATCTATATATGCTTCCAGGTTTCGCCCAATCTGCGACTTGAAAACCTCATTCACCATTCGGCGATAAGTCGCCCGGCATTCTTCAAGCCGAGATGGCATCATCTTGTGAAATTTCCTTTAGGAGTTCGGAAAGCCGTTTTAGCCTTATCATTTTCGCACATCTTGATTTGATGATACCCAAGTACGCATCAATGTAGTGAAGACCACTATGGTAGCAATCGAATCCACCAATTTATCAATTCTAGGTAGCGGGTAGCAATCTTTGGGACAAGCGGTATTCAAATCGGTAAAGTCAATGCACATTCTCCACTTCTTATTTGACTTTAAAACCATTACGGGACAAGCTAACCACTCGGGATGCTTGAATCTGCTCAATGATTCCCGCCTTGACAATTTATCCACCTCTTTCAAAACCGCGCCTTCCTTTTCTGGCGACAAATGTCTAACCCTCTGCTTGAACGGCTCTACATTAGGATCTGCATTTAAGCAATGTAAAGCAACATTTTCATCTATTCCTTTCATATCCTCAGGCCGCCATGCAAACACATCCAAATTATCTTTAAGAAATTCAATCAATTGTTCTCGCTCATCCCTGAACAATTGCTTCCCGATCTTAACTTCATTGCTCAGGAAGTAACGGTTAATCTCCACCTCTTCTAGCTCCTCTCCCTTTGGAGCTCGGGCTCATCTCGCGTCTGCAAAGTTTCAACTTCTATCCTTTTTCGCTTCTTACTATCTCGGACCTTGGCGGGAATCACCTCTCCCAGAACCGGCAAACGTCTTTCCGTAGGCCACCCGTCGGGGTCTCCGCCTCTATCATCTCACAATCTTCCTCGGATTCACTATCAAAAATCTCCTCAATCACGATCTCCTCGACCACAGGTTCCCCCATGTCGACAAAGCTGTACCACCCTAGCATAGCTTAAGCTTGGCGTCCCATTCACAACTTCAATCCCAAGACCATCTCGCCTTTAGCATTCGGCCGGCGCTCCATTTGTTGGAATCTCGCCCAGCTGAAAACTTTGATTACCTCTTCAACAGTCTCAGGTGCCCTTTGCGCCTCGGCGACAATCACGGCTTTGCCATTCTCCAAACTCTCAGTTATCATTTGAATCATTTTCGCATTCACCAAGCTCGACCATATTAATCCTTAGTTGGCGAGAATCGGACTTTGTCACCTGATGAACAAGTGGCTTTCCACTTTTGCTTTTACCATCTCCTTCTTTTCTCATGGCGAGATAGCCTCACTCTTCAAACGACCCGATGCCACGGGCCGTGGGGTACTTTACCCTCGATGCGGGATGGACGGCACCATTTCAAAACTTAACAAAAGGGAATTCCAACTATCGCATTGTAAGCGGAAACGAATCAATCACAAAAACTCCACCATCTCGCTTCTTACCAATTCGCCTTCGCCGATCTCTACTTCCAACGGGATTGTCCCTTTCACCTTAACGAGTGGTTTGTAAATCCTTGAGGCATCCCTGGTAGGGCACCAGATTAGCATCGGAGTAGTTCATCCTTTTGAAGGCTTCATAATATAACACATTCCTGCTAGCTCCCGAATCAACCATCACACGCTGTACTACATTATTTCCCGGGCATATGGTGATAATAACGGGTTGGCTCCCATGACCCTTTGTTGCGGCGAGCTCACTTCTCGAAAAACTAATCACCTTGTCTTCGCTGGCGGCAAACGGGGGAATATCAAAGCGTGCGCCCAACATCATAATTTGATTGTCAGTACTAGCGACACTTGGTAATGGGTCTGAATCACATCGACTACGTTTCGACCACAGGCTCTATCTTGTCGCCCTCCTTCTTCTCGCCTCGCAGTGCCCTCGAGATATTGTTTGAAGTCGCCTTTATCAATCCTGACTTGAATCAACTTTCTCAAATTATAACAGTCTTCTATTGTATGCCCCTTGTCTTTATGAAAATCGCAATATTTGCTTGGATCCCGGGCCCCATAAGTATCTTCTCGAATGGGGTAAGGCTCTGGAAATTCCTCCTTCCTCCAAATCTCGCTCAGAGTAGTGTTCAACTTACTAAACTTAATGATCCTTCCTTGCTCCTGACCTCTACCTCGACCCCCTTTGTTTCCGCCAGTGCAAGATCCACTGCGACCTCCTCGATCAACCTTGCTTTCCTCTTTTACAACTTCAATCCGCTCTTTGGCACTTTTCTTGCCGGAGCCTGCTGCAGGCGGGGCGGCCTTAACAGCTTCCTTTTCAAAACCACTACGATAAGCTCTAACCCTTTCGTCTGACTCAGGTTGTCTTCGGCAACGCATCTGAACTCCGCCTTGAACGGGCTGGCAACAACCACGAGTTAAATAGCATAATAATCTCGCTCGGCGACGTGCAATCCAGGTTTATGACCTCCATAAATCTATCTGTGAAAGCCGAAATGCTTTCTCCTTCATCTTGCTTCAAACTACACAATTCGGTCTTTTGAGCGGGAGTGCGCTCTGATCAGCTGAATCTCGCCAAAAACTTATTTTTGAGATCACGATACCCATCACGATTCCGTGTTGCGCCAAGAACCATTCCGGTGCGTGATCGTGAGGGTGCTCGCAAACGCCTTGCAGTTATAGCTTCATTGTCGGTCGGCGGCGGACAACGTTACCTCAAACCCTCCAATATGAGTGTTAGCTCTAGTGCTCCCCGAATAACTCGGTAGATTTGGCATGCGGAAAGCAGGGTCAGGGGCGGCAATCTGAATGCTCTTCACAAACGGGGCCAAATAAGAACCTTTCACTTCACGGGGCTTGGTTCCCGCTTCCAACTCTTTAATTTTCTTAGCCATCTCCACCATTTCGGATTTCCATTTATCATCTTCACTTTTCTTCGCCTTCTCCAATTCTGCGGCTTTGGCTAATTCTACGGCTTTCAAAGCTTCGGCCACTCTAATAGCCTCCGCAATCTTGTCGGCTTCGGCGGCTTTCTGCGCCCTTTCTCTAACACTCCTTTCTCTATCAATCCTTTCTCGCCGCCTACGATCTCTATCCCGTAGCGACACTTCTTCTCGACGAGCTCTGTCGGAGTGCCTTGATCTGTGGGACCTTTCCCTTACATATGTATCATCATCGGAATACCTCGAGCGACTTGGCACATAATCTCTGTCGGCTGTGGATCCCTCATCGCTTTCATATCCAAAATAGTAAGAGTCATCTCGCGAATTTCCCGACTTATGATAAATCCTTCCCTCTTCAATACGATCTGCACGTCTCCTTTTGACCCTTTCAGATCTCGCTCTTTCATCCTCTTGATGCTTGCGAACCCTTTCCTCATTCTCGGGCGGCGACATGGCCCTCGTCCGCCCTTCATCCCTCCTGGATGCATTTCGACTAGCGCTTTGTCTTCCTCTATCCCGTCCTTCCACTTCGACTGACAGCTCAGGCGGGATCACCGTAGGTGCCTGGCCTATCTTTTTTAACCGCTCATTGTTCGCGAGAACCTTCATCATATAAGCATTCTCATTTCTTAGCCGCTTCGGCTTCGGCCAGCACTCTGGGTTTTAGATGGAACGGGGTCTCGCTGTCCTTCCTTTCCTTTGTTTCTCGCTTCTCGCTCTCTATCTTCTCGCCTACGGGCGCTCCTAATGGCCGAATCTGTCTCAGAAGTGTGGACATCGCCTTCGCGAGCAGTTCCTGATCTCGCCCCGCGGGCATCCTTGCGAGTATCCTTGGCATTTGGAGTTTCCGTCATAGGGTTACGGGCTCCCTTGGCTGAGTATCCTTTTCTTGTACCATTTTGACTATATTACGGGCTTATAAACGACCCAGGCGATCACAATCAACTTCAACACCAACTGACCACCTTCAGAACACCTCTCAGCAAGAACACGAAACTGAAGAACACCAAACCAAACTCACCGTAACCTTCTCAATAAACCTTCTAACCTTCCCCAATGATCTTCCAACCAAAACAAAGAAAAAATCAGGTCCCGACAACGGAACCAACTGATGCTACCATGAAAAATCTTTGGTTGCACAGGAACTGAGATTGACTGGACACTCATTTGCTTCCTTGCTTGGTTGGCCGCTGCACGCAAAGAACAAGGTAAACTAGGCGGGGTGACTCAGGCGTACCCCCTCCGTGAGAGTAAGGTTAGATGAACAAGGAAGGTGGTGTAACAATGGATGATCTAGAGAGAGAAAGCGAGAGAGAGAGATACATACCCGTGCAATGAACACTATTCACCCTTTATATATCCACTAAGCCCCCATGTGCCTTGCACATGGGGGACACTTGTCAATCATCCAAAGGAGGTGATCTCAACCAACCTCAACTTAGTGGGATTTCACTGTTCACCTTGTCACATCAGTCATACATCACAAGTACTTAGGGTTAGGGACGTAGGCGACAATCAACGTGCCATCCTGGTAATGCCCTGAGTTCCTTGTCGCTCAGGCGACAACCTGATTATGGGCGACATCAACTGTCATGTCGCCCTGACCTAGGTAGCCTGCGAGCAACGTACTCCTTTTACTCATGAGGCGAGCATGAGCTCGGCCATGTCTTTCGCATAGCCCCATTGTCCCTAAAATCTGTATCCCCACGTCTCTTCTCGCCGGGGTATAAAACAGCTCCAAGGAGCCTATTCATTTTATGTCGCTGAAACGGCAAATTCTCTTGGGCGGCCTAAGCCCCATGGGCCTGGACCTTAATTAGCTATTGGGCCTGGTTTCTTATTATTAGGGGCCCAATGTAATTTATGAGATCGTATCACTAATCTGTTTGTTTCTCCATGTTTGTTTGCAGAGACATCACCACAACATTCCCGCGTTTTTTGTTTCATTCACAGGTTGATGATACCTAACCTGAGCTCCATACATATATTAAGTTGGAAAGTATATATAAATGTGTGTGTAATGTAAACTGTCGGTCGGGTCAAATTAGATGCAGGAGAGAGAGAGATCAATGCCTCACTTTTCAGTGACTTGAGACTTGTTTGGTCTATATATGAGGGCTTTCATATGGATCATTATTGGATTTATGTTTAATCCTTTTAGACAAATGTAAATTTGGAAAGAGATTTTTTTTGTGTTGATTATTTTGGGCTTTGATGTTGATACTATTGTTTCAAAGTATTGGGTGTATCTTGGGCCTTTGGAATGGCCGACTTTGAACTTCTTAATGGATAGGCCTGGTGGCGGGGAAGGAAAATAATTTGAGAAATGAGTAAATATTATTTGGAATTTTTATCAAAAATTACCTAAAAAAAAATGCTATTTACAAAAAATAATGTAAGATGTGATATTACAAGAATAACCTTTTTTTCCTGTTAAAACAACTGATAAATGCATTTACCAATGTAAAATGCATTTATCAGTTGTTTATAACTGATAAATTTATTTATCATTTTTTTAAAGAGTATTTTGTACTTAATTTTTTGGTTAAACAACTTATAGATGCATTTTACATTGATAAATGCATTTATCAGTTTGTTTAACTGATAAATGCATTTATCAGTTGTTTGACAGATAAACGCTAAAAAAAAGTAATTTTTTGTAATATTTAAAGAGTTTTTTATAATATTCAACTTGTGTTGTTTTTTTTTGTGTAATATCTATTTTTCAAAAGTAGTGTTTGGTAAATGCCCCATATTATTTCCTCCGTCTCAAACAAAAATGAATGTGAAAAAAAAAACTTACAAATTCGAATTTGCATTTGACTATAAAATTGTACCCATTCACTCAAATAAAAATTAAAATTACACTTTTTTTTTTTTTTTTTTTTTTTGAGGCTTGCCGTCTCTCGAGCTCAAGCTTTTTTGTGTAAGTCAATTTACTAACAAGTCCTTCAAATTCTCTTAAATTTCCTTAAAATTTCCACCCCAGAGGCACCTAATATTAATTAGGGAGGGATTCTCTGTTTCTGTTTCAGAGAGAGAAAAATTCTTACTTTCTTTTTTGATATGTTTAAAAATAAGATTTTTATTTGTTTTATTTATTAAAACGAAATATGAGACCCATTTGCTACACTGTAACAAAATCATTTATTATTTTCTAACAACTTTTTCTTTCCTTTTTAATTTTTATACTTATAACATTTTTTTTTTCTCTTAATTTTCATGGAAAGTCAAAGTCGTAACCTTATTATTTTTATGGGAGGTAGTATCTCAATTTGACCAATAAAAAAAATAATTTTTTAGGGACGAGTTTTTGAGTCGGGTGTATGGTGTAGTTTAACAGGCGGCCCTAAGCCCTAACTAGCGCGATTCAAAGCAGCGATTTTTTGATTTCTTCCTCTTCTTTGGATGTCCTGTTCTTGGTGTGATTCTGCACAAGGTTAGCGGTTCGATTTCATCTTACTAGTAAAGCAACAAGGTAATCCCTCTTTCTTTGTCTTGTGCTGCTGATTCTTTGAAATTTTTTCTTGATAGTTTTAATGTGAGGATTATCTCTTAGGAAATTAGAAGAAAAAATGAAAAATTATAAGAAAAAAATTTGTATTAACTAGAAATTTTCTCTTATATTTAGAAATTTGCATACAAAGATGACATAACTAGAATAATAATAATATACTGGTTCCTCTTATAATTTGAAAAATATTTATATTTCTCTTAAAATCGATTACCACTCTGTATATGTAAGAAGGTTTTCCTATAATGGCAAAAGAAGATTGCAATGGTAAGGTAATAATTGAGGATGAAGGAACATCAGAGGTTGAGTATTGCAATGATTCAGTGATTGTTCAAAATCAAGTTGCAGAGGAACTTCACGATTTGGTGTTAAAGGAGCTTCCAGGTAATGACCTCATTCCATTTTTATTTGATTTTTGATTTGCTCGGAATAATTACCCTAAATGGTACTTCTACTGGATTTGTTTTGAAAGCTAATGCCACACGGTATACATCAAATTATTTTTAACTGTGTTAATGCAAGTGTAAAAGAGGTAATAACTCTACAAGAATTTGTTGTCTCCTTTTCCTCCTGATTTTTATATCTTCATCTTGTTCTAATTGATCTATTATAAATACTCCCTTCGTCCCACTCGAATTTGGACATTTTTGCCATTTTGGGTGTCCCACTCCAAATAGGACAAACCCAAAATGGAAATGTTTTATTCGGGACCCACTTTTACACTCGCAACAAATTTCCACTTATTACTCCCTACCCCATTTTCTCGCTCCTACTCCACTTTTCATACTCACAACACCTGCTCCACTAACACTTTTTCTTAATCCCCGTGCTATCCAATAAATATTTCGAGTGGGACGGAAGGAGTATTGATTTCGGTTTACGGTCATTATAGTGACCTGCTTTTTCATAAAACAGTAACTAGAGACGCTTGACATTTTGCTTATGATTCCATGAAGAATCTACTTCTCATTCGAGATTCTTCTTTCTTCATGTAGTCAACCTAGTTCAGATGCTCCTTAATTTCTGCAGTATGTTTGCTATATTCATTTTAGTATTGGACCGTAATGTAGATGCCATATTCAGTTTGAATGCTGTCATGCGTCGGCTGTGCTTCCTTGCAAAATCAGATACTATCGTTTTTGTTTCTCCTTTCAATTAGATGCTGGATATCTCCTTTTTGGAAGCCTGAATGTTGATCAATTTTATCCAATTGAAGAATTCAGTTTTTGTTTTATTCTTATTTGAAATTTGTCCCTAGGCTAAAAGAAAAGATTGAAACTTCGCTTGGATGGTTCTTTCTCGCATTAAATGTCCTCAAAATATCCCGAATTATATTTTTAGGTAGAAGCTTTAAATGTTGATCACTCAAGATTATATCTTTTTGCTGTGTCCAACAGAATAAATTGCGGCATCAGTCGTTTTTCTTTTTAAGATAGAATTAAAAGTCCATACTCTTTGAATTTTGACATTCAAAGTAAGACTTCATTTTTTTATACATATTACTTATTTTTTTTATTATTATTATCTGGATTAGCGGGTGCAAGATATTTAAGTGATATTTGTTATAGTAAACTTTGAAATACTATTAAGGCAGATAATGAACCCTATCAATTCATGAAATTTAAATAATTCATATTGGACCTGTCTGTAAGTGAACAATCCGAAGGCAAATCCGCTTACTTTACTTATTAGTTGATGGGAACCTTGCTTGAGCAACTGCGCGTTTTGCTCGAAAAATCTCAACTATGGGCAACTGCGAGTCTTACTCGAAAATTTTCAACTATGCTTGTTCCTGTAAATATCTGGGAATGAACTATTGAGGAATTACACACCAGAGAAATGCTAAGTTTAGTCCAAGCATTCTAGTTTGTTAGCTTTCTTTGTATTTGAGTTATTGGTGGTTAGTCTGTTTTGTTTTGGTTTCATTTGGTGGTTCTTTTATAGTTTGTAATGGTGTATTTCTTATCCATGTTTATATTCTTTCGTATCTATGAGCGATTCATTGTTTTTTTGGAATGAAGATTATATACTATATGATCCCTTCTCTCAGAGTACTTGCATGTCTCTGTATTTCCTTCTCTTCTCATAATTCCTGGCCACCTCATATGCCTTGAGCTATTGCTGCACTGATGTAGAAAGATTACATTATGTTTTGTTATGTTTATAGGTTTCTAATACTTGAATTTGCTTCTGTAATCTGTCCTTCAGAAGCTGCAAAAAAGAAGAAAAAGAAAAATAAAAGCAAGTAAGACTCACCAATCTCTTATTGAACATTTGAAATGACAAGTTTTATACTATTACCTCTTCTCATTTTAAGAGCTTGTTGTATCAGGAAGAAAAAAGAATTAGCGCAAACTGATCCACCTTCTATTCCTATTATTGAACTTTTCCCTAATGGGGAGTTTCCGGAGGGTGAGATTCAACAATACAAGGACGAGTGAGTACATGTTAACTACCTTCTTTTGCCCCCCTTTTCTGTTTTCATTTTTCATCAAATTAGATAATTTCGTATTGATATTTTGTTTAATAAGATTTGTGGCAATATTCCCGTCATAATGCAAAACTAGTCTGTTGGAAACTTAACACCATTGACTTTCAGGCACAGATACAAGGTCGGGATACGGGATCTGCCTTGCTGATATAAGTTATATCATATAACAAAACGTTTAATTCCAAAAATATTGGATACGGCTCCGTAAAGGATTCAACAATTTCTATTAGAAAATAAAACTACGTATTATGTGGTCTCTGAATGATTTGTCATTAAATGTTGATGAGCATACGGTAAATAAATAATAATTAAGACTTCTTAGTTCTTACATTATCATCTTATATGCTAACATGTAAAAGATAAACAAGTCAGTGGCGTACTTGACATTTCTAATGTATGGGAATCTATGTGATCCGCTTGTTGTGGGGTTAATGCTAATGTGATGTTGGTATCATTTTGGCGGGGTCGTCCTTACCTTCGGGTAAGATGCCTGCTGCCTCTAGACGCTAATATAAATAGCTCTTTGAGTTATCAGTTCTTTCAAGTCAGTCTGGAGGGGTGATTGTCACTTTTCCATTCACCAAGTTTGATTTATCTCATTGTGCATGGGCCTTAGCTTGTGGTCTGATTTCTTTGTTCAGTGGGCTTTGTTTCTTTCATTGATGACAAATATTTTATCAAAATCATGATAGGGTTTTGTGAGATCGCACACAAGATTGTTGTAAGGGAGTGGGAATGCAAACTAAGTAGCCTTAGGGAAAGGGCAGGTTATTGGGGAAGGGATGGTATTTTCTTGACCCCTCGTAAATAAGCTGAGGGTTATTTGGGTGGTTGTTGGGGACTTATGTGATGGCTCACGTGCGGTACAGACATTGCACTTTGCACTGACATTCCTTACTATTCAACCATTGGGCACCTGAAATCGGTTGTAAGCAGGAAGTGTATATAAATGATAGAATTTAAGAAAGATAAGAAGAAGAGAGAAAGCACATCTTTTGCTAAACAGTTCAACTCAATATAATACTCAATAATGTCTATCTGCATTGTTTTCTTGGGTCTGTGCACCCCATCATTCACCCCATCATTTAAGAAACTCGCCACCAGTTTTGAATTGACTAAGGGGGCGTTTGGTTGGAAGGAAAGTGGGGGAAAGGAATGGAAAACTCCCTCTTTTCCATTCCTTTCCTCTGTTTGGTTCAATCTTTTTTTAAAAAAAATTCCATTGGAATCTTCAATTCCTTCAAATGAAGGAATTCAACTTTCCTTCACAAAATTGATGGAAAGTTCAATTCCTTTGGCAATGGAAAATTTTTTTTTTTTGACCAAAATACCCCCAAACCCTACCCACCCCTACCCCCTACCCAGCCCCTACCCAGCCCCACCGGCCCCTACGCCCCACCCCCCACCCCCCACCCCCACCCCCACCCCCCAACAAATTTTTTTTTTTTTTTTTTTCGCCTACCCTACCCTCCCCCACCCTACCCCCACCCCCCACCCCCACCCCCACAATTTTTTTTTTTTTATTTTTTCTCGCCTACCCTCCCCCACCCCCCCACCACCCCCCACCCCCCACAAATTTTTTTTTTTTTTTTTTTTTTCGCCTACCTCCCCCACCCACCCCCCACCACCCCCCACGAAATTTTTTTTTTAATTTTTTTTTTTCCGCCTACCCTCCCCCCCACCCTACCCCCACCCCCCCTCCCAATTTTTTTTTAAAAGGGTAAATTGGTCATTTTATATGCTTTCATTCCATTCCTATAATTTGTATTTTCAAACCAAACATGATTTGCCAAGGAATTGAATGACAATTCCATTCCAAAAAGGGTAAATTGGTCATTTTATATGCTTTCATTCCATTCCTATAATTTGTATTTTCAAACCAAACATGATTTGCCAAGGAATTGAATGACAATTCCATTCCATTCCGTGCCAACCAAACGGAGGGGGTTGACCAGTTTTTTTCCATTCCAATTCCTTAAGGAATTCAATTCCATTGACAATTCTATTCCTTCACTTTTTTTCCACCGAACCAACGCCAAGTGAAAATCCATGCTAGTCCATTGAAGCTTGAGCGTCCATCATTCAGACCTTTTCAGGTTCTTGTGACCTGTTTTTTATACCAGCCCATCTTCAATGGGTTCTTCATTTATTTCTAAGCACGGTGCTATCCTCTGGTTGTGCTTGCACATCCTCTGCTGCAAGGCTTTGTAATTCATCCAGAAATTCAGCAAGAATGGCTTCTTGTCTAGAAAATAATATGCAACCTATCCACGCTAGTCATCTTAAAACTAGTAGCTTCTCTAATATGCTCTCATCTTTAAGAGCCAGAAGGGAATTTGGCATCCTGCATTTCTGTTCCTCAATCTGGACTATAGAAGTCTGAGATTTGTCTGGTTTAAGACAGACATGGAATAAAAAGTTATGAGTAGAGTGAGGTTAGGATGGATGGATGGATCTGATTTATTATTATTATAATATTTTTACCAGCTTTTGTCAGACTAAAATGTGAAGTATGGTTCAGATCAGCCGGTTTAGATAATAGGTTGGGGGTAATCAGCTCTGATTCAATGGGCTTATTCGCTGATTCTGGATATTTAGACGGTTAACGACTCGGTTATGGATTGGCTCAAAACTAGAAAGCAGATCTGATACAGGGATCAAAGAATTTAAACTGGTGATACTCACATTATTGCTCCTGAAAGTGGTTGTGAAGTTGGGTATTTGGTAAGAAATAGAGTGGGGTAAAATATTTTTGTGATGGAGGAGGTAGGAGACGAGAGTCTTGGGTGAAGGTGGTGAGTTGAGTTGTTTGACACTGGGTTGTGTTTGAGCTGTTTATAAACCTTAGAATGGGCTTCATGGTGGTCTACAAAGATAAAGGTTATTTTTGCAAGAAAGACATCTAGGGCTGCTGGGTTATGAAAGAAGGTAGGTGCTTTGCACTGGAAAAAAGAGAGCAATAAGGACGTGAAAGAGTACAGATAATCTATTGTGATTCATCGTCTGTAGTTTTGTAGATGGTTTATGGTTACTAAAACTCTCAGAACATAATTGAGGAAAGAGAAGTGGGACATGATAACAATGCTCTACTAAAGGCACTTGACAAAGATGTCAATCTGTTTTTTGCTGTGATAGCAATTAGTGTGCATTTAGAAAAGATAAAGAATCAAGAAGTAGAAGAAGATACGGAAATCCTTACCCTCACTAGAGATCGACGGTGCCCAAGGGGCCTCTACTACCAAAGTGTTTTTTCTTTAATTTCTTCAATTAAAGGCAAAAATAACATTTGGACCACCTAACTTTATCACATTATTCACATAGGCCACTCATGTCTCAAACAGCCTTGTCACTCAACTATCAAAAGTATGCAAATGACTCCAAAAGTGGATGCGCTTTAACTTTTCTCATTATCTAAAATCATCTTTATACCCCTCAATAAAGACCATTTTTGTCCCGTTTGATGTGCAAACCGCTATTTTGGTTACTACTCCCCCCGTCCCGAAATTAATTTCCATTTTCTAAAATATTTGTCTCTAAATGAACTTTCATCTTCAGCAATATCATTTTCAACCATAATTGTACAAGTAAAAGTCTCTTTAAAAGATAGTCACACTTTGGCCTTCTTGATATGCTAATGGGGGCTTTCTGAGGGTCATCACTTAATATTTTGAAGAGTGAAAGGAGTGTCACTATAGTTAAATCTAGTTTCTTGTAAAAAAATCCTTGTAGATGGACCCCTTGTCCATCCTTTGATCTTCTTCTAATACAATCTTCATCTCCTTCCAAAAAAATCCTTTTTTTCTTGAGGTTTTGGTCAAAGTTCAAATTATTGACCTAGAATTCAAAGTGAGACTATTTTTTTGGGACAAAGGGTATGGAAGATGTAGTGTGTGTATTTATGTCTCTTTGCGACCAAATTTTCTAAAATGTCACTTAAAATTTGGGACCGAGGAGTGTTTATTATTGAATTCTGCACTTGTCAGGGATGATTGAAAAAAGAGAAAGGGAAAGTTTTATCTTTCTATTGGGTCAATGATAAATCATGGGATGAGATAGAAAGAAAGCAAATATTGTATTAGAGGATGAAGGCTTGTATCTACACCTTAGAAAGGGCAATCTTTGTTGAGGGGTATAAAGCAGATTTCACAATGAGATAATGACAAAAGTTAGCGAGCATCCACTTTTCGGGTCATTTGCATACTTTTATTAGTTGTGGCAAGGTTGAATATTGTAAGATTTGGGTGGCCTATGTGAATAATGAGGCAAAGTTGGGTTCCCAAATGTAATATTTGCCCCAAATAAATAATGGGGTATTGCATCAATATTTATAGGATAAAAATAAATCCTATAACTACTAGGACAGGGCAAACTAATGAAAATGAATGTCCTAATTATTCTAAGCCTAAAATGATAATGAAGGATAACTTAGATACAATTAATACTCTACTGAAACAGCTCAGTACATCACATATCTCTAAATAATTCACATGGTAATCAGTAGTAATTTATGTCCAACTCCACTATTTCCTGATAGTGGTGAATATATTCGTCTTGCTGCTTCACTGCTTGGCTTAAAGTTTTGTGTTACTAGGCTTTTTTGAGTATTGATTATTGATTTTTGAAACTTGTATTCCACTCGGTAACTCCTCTCTATCTCTCTCTACCCCTGGTGCTGACAGTAATCTGTGGAGGTCTACGTCGGAGGAAAAAAGAGATCTGGAGCGCCTTGAGAAACCTATGTATGATTCAGTTCGACAAGCTGCAGAAGTTCATCGGCAGGTTTGTGTTGATTGAACAAAGTTGGTTGCTTTGTCTGTGCCTGTTAAGCGGGATTTTAATTCTTGTTCTATAAACTGTATGAAGTCTTTATTTATTTTCTTTTTCTACGAGGAATTTCTAATTGTTTCAAACTTGGACTATGGTTGCCTCTTGTCAGGTTCGAAAATATGTCAAGTCTATTTTGAAGCCTGGAATGCTAATGGTGGACCTGTGTGAGATCTTAGAGAATACAGTTCGTAAGTTAATATCAGAGAATGGTCTAGAAGCAGGCATTGCATTCCCAACTGGATGCTCCTTGAACTGGTAAATATCTTTAGGTACGAGTAAACGAATTTTCTGACCTCCGTACTATTCCAGATTATCATATTGACCTGTGTACTATCAAAACAACAAATGTAACCTGCGTACTATTGATTTATTAGCAAAAGGCCAAAATACGTTTATCCCCCCAAAGTATACCATCAATCCCACTTTGCATCCCAGTTTGAGAAAAGTCGGTCTGCTTTGTACCTGAAGTTTAAAATTGTCTCACTTTGCCCCTAGCACCAACGGGCGTTAGAAAACCTAACGAATTTGGTCATTTGCATGTCATGTGATGGGTATTTTAGTCATTCTCATTTTAACTTTAATTTCCCTTTATTTTTTTACACTTTGTCATGTACAATGATTTAAAAGAATATAATTATTTAATCCATTAAAAATATTAAATCATTATATCCAATTATCTAAGTAATAAATTTATTTTTTAAAATATAAATTAAAAACGAAAAGAAATATCATGTACCAAATAAATATTTTATTTTAGTTTTTTATCTATTATAATTATATCATAAATCATAAATTATAAATTAATGAATATTATAATACACACTCAAAATTAAATAAAAAAAGAGAGAAAAATAAAAAATATCTTACACTAAACAAAGAAAAACGAAAAAAAAAATGAATAAAGAAAGAAAGAAGAAAAGAAAGAAAAGAAAAAAGCAAAACAGTAAAAAAGAAAAAAATATATCTGGAACCCACTTCCCCTTCCCCTTCCCCTTCCCTTTTCAAGTTATAACCAAAGTTGCTGCCTTACCACCGTCCCTCCCATGTCCTCCGTCTCTCCCACTCCAACTTCTCCTCCTCCCTCCTCCCTTCTCCATCTCTCATACTTTAACTTTTCTCCCCCTCCTTCGTAATTTTGCTGCTCATTCCTCTACCATAATCCTTTCTCCTGCTACCGTGACTGCCACCAGACCCAATCACTGAAATTCAAGATGCAATCAGAAACCCAACACCATGTTCGCACCATCACATTCCTTTCACATTCTTCTTCGCAACACTTTCGCCTCCTTCCATTCCCAACAGTTCATTTGATTGTGCAATTGCTTTACATAAACCCAAATCTATATTTACATTTGTCTTTAAAATATAATCTTGGTTTTCGAAAAAAAATTCTTTGTTGGCCGATTTTTGTAAGAAAAATATTGCGAGATCCGAGGATAATTGAAGTGGTCTATGAAATTGGTGTTTGTTTGGTGGCATGGTGGTGGAAAAATGTGCTTGGTTGAAGAAGAAGGCAAGATTGTTCTCATGTTGAAATGACATTTAAGCCCTTTTTATTTTAAGTTTAATTTGAAAAATATCCATCACATGACATGCATATGACCAAATTCGTTAGTTTTTCTAACATCTGTTAGTGTTAGGGGGCAAAGTGGGACAATTTTATACTTAATGTACCAAACAAACCGACTTTTCAAACTGGGGTGTAAAGTGGGACTGGTGGTAGACTTTAGGGGGTTAAACATATTTTGGCCTTAGCAAAACTAATTGAAATCGTTAAAAATGTTAACGGACATTAAAGGGTGTTAGCAACTGAGTTAAGTGCAAGATTCATCACAAACCAAACCTATGGACTTTTTTACGTATTGTTCACTGATTATTTTTTTAAAAGTACTAGTAGATTTATTTTAAAACCTATCATGATAATTTTTAAATATTTTCAATGAATAAATATGAAATTAGAATAAAATGTTAATTATTTTATATATGAAAAAACATTTTTTTGAAATATAGTATATGGAAAATGCTCAACAATTATTAGAGAGTTCTTAAATATTTTTACTTTTTCTTTCAAAAAAATAATAATTTTACTTTAAAATTTTTCCTTTTTGGTTATATAAAAAAACCTTTTTTTGCTTCTTTATTTTTTTTTTCCTTTTTTACTTTGACCATCACCCCATCACCACTATCCACCGTACTATCACCACCATGTCTACAGCAGATTCTAAGTAATGGACCATCCATGAAATTTCACACTAAATTCAAAATTTAGAAGAAGAAAAAACACAACAACCCATCTCCAAAACAACCCACATCCAAATTCAAAAACAAACCCATAATCAACCTTAAATCCAACAAACTCACATCAAATTTAAAATTAGATCCTTAACCAATCATCAGTCCAACAAACACACATCCATAATCAAGTTTCAAATTAACAACAAAATAACTTTAAAAATCCCAAATCTGAGCTCCATTCTAAACCAAAAATGAAATCGAGAGGAGGGAATGAAAACATAGAGAAGAAATTGGAGTTCTAGTTGGGTGGTGCCACAAGATTCAAACATGGGCGAACAAGTGGAGGGAAGGCGATGTCATGAGAGGTGGCAGCGGGGTAGTAGGGGTGGAGGGGAGGGGCGACGAATAGTGATGCGAGGAGGGGGGAGGCGCCGTTGCTTGGAGCAGTGTGGGAGGAGGTGATGGTGTGGAAATGGGCAGACGGTGGTGGGTTGGAAATGGGGCGGAGAAGAAGGTGAAGAAGAAGGATTTTTTTTTGCTTTGCTGAAGTAGATTTAGGGCTAGGGACGTTTATAAGAGAGTGGGGATTAGGTGTGAATTATCATTTCAATATTTAGGCCCTTCATATTTATGAGAAATATTTTTGGGGTCTCTAGTTCGATATTTTACATATGTACCCATATTGATAAGGCTAAAGTCGCACGCCTACAAATTAATTACCAAGACTATACTCGGCTACAAAAACTGCAGCTAGGACAAGTCCAGGGTCGATCCACTGAAGAACGGTTATTCGATTGCACAATTGTCACTTGACAAGATTGGGGGTTTGTTTGATTTTAACTAAATTCCTAAAACAGAAATTAAGAAAACTAGGTTGTAAACAATTAACGGGAAGCACTTCAGATTTGTTTCCGTCCCCGTTTATCAATTCAATATCATCGGTATAATTTCTTTCCCTTCCTCCCTATTCACTTGATCCGGAATTTATTTCAATCCCTATTTCTTTCTTATTAATGGTTATAAGCAGTGACACACTCACCTATTCCCCTAATCAATACCTAAACCTAACTGACACAGTCTAGATTCACAATATTGATTGATAAAGCTTTAAGAAATTAAGATCAAGAATTTCACTATTCTTTTGCAAATAGATCAAAACCTAGTTTTACCCCCTTTTTAATTTACCACGACACGTGCATAAATCTCAAAGATGCTACTTGTGAAAAATCCTAATCTGACACAGACTTAAGATTAAACTAGCATTAAATCAATTACAAGGGAAAAGAGGGTGATCAAATCTCAAAACCCTAGAAACGATTTATCAATTAAAACAAGTAAAACTATGAATAGAGATTCAGGAATAAAGAAATCGATATCTCAATTGAATTAAACAAACGGTTCAGGATTCAAATCCGAAGCAAAGGATTTAGTTCTCCATAAAAATTGCTCAAATCTCTAAGGAATAATGATAATAAAAAGTCTAACCCTAAAACTGAAGTTGAAACCAGTATTTATACTTGTTTCAACCAATAATACTAAACCTAAACTAAAAAAAAAAGAAAACTAAAAGAAAAAGAAAAAGAAAATTTAATAATAATAATAATAATCCTCCTTCCATCCAACGCCAGCACACAACCCAATTTCCTTGGTCAACTCGGTCCTTCTATGCCTTGGTTTAGGAAACTTTAATTGCCTAGATTTAATGAATATTTAGTTTCCAAAAAAATCACCACACGTAAGTACTGATTGGCTCCTTGCAATTTTTTTAAGTAGTTTCCTAACACCCTTCACACACGTACACTTGTACCCAATTTCTTGTTTTCGCTTTGGTCACCGGCTTTCAGCTTCTTGCAGTTTGATCCCTGCAGTCTTTTAATTCTTCACATTAACTCCTGAACTTTTCAATAATGCAAAACAGCACCTCAGCTTCCATAAATTGCAGTTTGAATCTATCCTCCGCTTCAGTTGACTTTGACTTCACTAATTTTTATACTCGAGGCATAACTTTGAAGCACCAAAATTACATCCGGAAAAATAACTACCAAATACAACTATTTTATCCCCGGATTACAATAAAAGCTCAAATGGAAAATAAAGTCCCAATTATATCAAAAATAGCCAAAGTACATCAAAATGGACAAAAATACATAGGAAAAAGAGGAAAATAATGTATACAAAATTCACCACATCAAATTCCCCCACACTTAGACCATTACTCGTCTCTGAGTAATATCCTAACCCCACTCTAAGCACCGGTCTAATCAGCGTAGCATGGGAGAAAATGACCCCTAATCTCCTCTAAACCTCCAAAATAAAAGTCAACAAACTCGAACAACTTAATCAATGCACTCGGAGAATGAGGCTCCGCTCCTTATCACCTTTTGCCTAGGCGCCCTTTCGGGTTTTCACCTAGCCTCTCATTTTTTATTTATTTATTATTATTATTATTATTATTTTTTTTTTCAACACACCCTCTCCTTTTGCCTAAGTGCCCTCTCGGGTTTTCACTTAGCCACTCTTTTCTTATTATTATTATTTTTTTTCAAAAACAATCATATACAAACAACAAGCATACACCCCACCCCACCCCTCACTAAACTATGCATAGTCCCATATGCATTACTACAAAACAAATGAGATAAGAAAGGGGTAGGGGATACCTCATCCAACTCACTGATGGGGCGGACCAAAATGATGGTCCTATGGACCTGATTGGCTCGAACTCTCCTCGATATACCCTTGTCAATTTTGAATGCTCTTATATAATCTCTAAGGCCTGGTTGGTGTAAATCTGACAGCGGTAAATAGGATCCGTGGGACTCGAGGAAATGAAGAAAGCGTGCCATAAGTTCTGTAGATTCGGCAGAGACCAAAATCTCCCTCTTAAAATTCTTCTGATGATCATAATAACCAGAAACGATCACGAGTATTCGAAGTTTCTCTATTTGCTGAAAATGTATGATTTCATGAGTTGGTGTCACATCATGTGCCAGGCTGAGTAACTGATACTCCCTCCGTCCCGTTCGACTTAGGACGTTTTGCCATTTTGGGCGTCCCACCCGACTTAGGACGGCCCAAAATGGAAAGTTTATATTACTTTTATATTAAATGGGACCCACTTGTCATACTCACAACAATAATTCCATCACTATTTATCCCACTCATTCTCTCTCCTATTTAATTTTTCACACTCACAACACATCCTCCACTCATTCTCTCTCCTAATATTATAATAGTATTCCTTAATCTCCGTGTCGGGAGTGAATGTCCTAAGTCGGATGGGACGGAGGGAGTATTCCAATTGAAGTCATTCCAACATGTGATGCCATCAATCTTGGACCAGAACTGTCGATCCTCGTCCACTTTTTGAAATCTTTCCTCAAGATTTCTCCCACTTTCAGGTCAGATATGACATGCATCTTGTATCTTAACATCTGGTAAAGACAATCACATCCAAATCGACCTGCCCCATTGATTAACAATGTTGCCATGTACATATCTTTGGTAGTACAATGAGGGTTGCTCAAGTTTCCAGTATCCAGGAGAATGCCTGCCAGCAGAAGTCGACAGAATCCTTTGCTCGCCAATATCTCAGGTGAAGTCAATGCAAACAGTTCAGCAACTGTTGCGCAAGAGGAACAATCCTGGGCTACTGAAATATTATCCACACAATATTTATTATCACCCTTTCTGCAATTGAAGGTTTCCACCACGGACTCCTTTAATGCCTCTTGTTTGTAAGGAAGCTTATCGCCATTTTGTAAAACTAATTTCAGACTTCCATACAGATCATAATATGATAGGTCAATCTTCTCATCAAGGACAACAGTATTTCTCATTCCGTCAAAGACAAGACTCGTTCTTTGGCAATGCCCCAAGATAGGCATTCAGTATTTCTCCTTCCTTCACGGTCTGTGAAAAATATGACTTGATTCTCTTCTCCTATCTCAATAACCCATTGGGGGAGGGGTATGAGAGCGCCACCAGAATCATATGCCTCACACTCGTGAAAAGCCAGTCCAACCTGCAACTTCAAATCAACTTCTTGGATGATTTTAAAAAGTTCCCTGTACCCAGACCACGCATATTTTTGTGGGCTCCAACCTTCTACAATACCCCACCAGCAATCTACGAGCACGCCATCTACATGCAAAGACTTAAGATGCCTTAACTCCTGTCTAACACCTTTGTGATCTACCAACTGACAGAAATTGTTGATTAAACCAGTACCAAGTGTCACATAAACAGAGACATAGCTCGTCCCTGAGAAACGATTTCCTTGCTTCCTAAGAAAATAAAAGGCTCAACAAAGAAATAATGTCGAAATTAACCTTAGAATGCCTTCCACCAATCCCAATGCTCCACCTTGTTGCTCCAAACCAAGCTTTCACAGTTTATGTCAAAAACCTCGAAATTGAAATTCTAGGGTTTCAAATTACTTGAATCACTGAAGAAATTAAAGGCTGAGAGTGGTGTATGTACGGTCGGAATTGAAGGGGAAGGTTGTGGGTAGGTTCAATTCGAGCTTTTAGGGCTGTAATTTGGGGGTTTTGATAGAGAGAGAGAGAGTGGATTAATGGGGGGGGGGGGCGAATGTGTGTATGGTGAAGGTAGGGAGTGGCGTTTAATGGTGGAGAGAGAGGGAAGCAGAAGAAGAAGATGGAGATGAAGGTGGGGCGCGACTGGTATGGTGGGGGATGGGTGTTAATGGCGGTGGAAGGGGAACAGTAAGGAAGCAGGGAGGAAGAAGGAAGTATGGAGGAAGAAGGAGTTGGGAAGGAAAAGGGTTTTGAAAAATAACAAACAGCTTCACCCTTTCTTTTGTTTTTTCTCAGTCCGTAATTAGCAATTGGGTGCGGACACTCCCACACATTGGGAGCGGACGCTCCTAATTTCCAGAAACTGTTCTCCGTTTTTGAGCAATTGGGAGCAGGCGCTCCCCCATTTTTGGGAGCCGACGCTCCCACATTCCAGAAGCTTAATTATTATTTATTTATTTTTTTTTCAAAAAAAAAACTAGGCCCCAGGTCGTTTTGCTCCCTTCTCCATGCTTTTCCCTGCACAGCACCACACACAAAAATACCTTTAGTAGCACCAATTTCACAAAAATAAATAAGTAAAAAGAAATAAACAAAAATAAAAACAAAGAAAATTTCGGGTTGCCTCCCGGTGAGCCGCCCTTCTTTACCGTCTTTGGCTAGACCAAATGCCGGGTAAGCCCTCGGCATAGCATACTCCAAATAACTAAGTAATGGGACGGGAGGCCCCACAAACACGAGACTCATCAATGTAAGGGGGATGAAAGTAATCTTTTTGAGTTACCTCTAAAAGATGATTTGGTTCAATGAAATGCCTCCCCGTTGGAGACCATTTAAGCTTCCCCTTCTTCGACTTCACTCTCTTTTTTCCCCTTGGTGGCTCTCCTTTCTTATTTTTCTCCGGCTTCACTTTTGGAGACTCAACGTCATCATTCTCTACCTTTGCCCCATTTTTGATAATTGGCTCACTCAAATCCATGGCACAAACCTTGCGCACATTCTTGAGAAGGGTCTTTTCATCAAACACATTAAAACTCACCACTTTCCCATCAAACTCCATGGTTAAAGAGCCCTTCGTCACATCAAGCTTAGTTTCCGAAGTAGACATAAATGGCCTCCCCAAGAGAATTGGAGCCTCAGAATCCATCTCCATCTCAAGCACATAAAAATCTATCGGGAAAATCAAGTCACCAACCCGGACTTCAACATCTCTCACTACCCCCTTGGGGTATGCGTTGGACTTATCTACCAACTGTATAACCACTCGAGTATCCTCCAATTTACCCAATTTAAGGTCTTCAAATAATGCATAGGGCATAACATTAATGGAAGCCCCCAAGTCAAGCATGGCTCTATGAAACTTGCTTCCCCCAAACGAGATAGGAATTACAAACATACCAGGGTCACTACATTTCTTTGGCATCTTTTTCTGATAAACTGCAGATACATGCTCCAAAATTTTCACCTTTTTTTGACTCCGCTCCTTCTGATTCCTCTTCATAGTGCATAACTCCTTCAAAAACTTCGCATACCTAGGAACCGACCGAAGAAGATCTAGAAACGGAATGTTCACCTCCAATCTCTTGAAAGTATCGAAAATAGCCTTGTCAGGCTCCTTTGAGGTGTCTCTCTTCAATGCTTCCGGAAAAGGTGCGACTGGCTCATAAACAGGAAATATGGGTGGAATATATTTCTCTTCAGGGATTTTCTCTTCCACCTTCTTCTCCACCTCTAACTCTAGCTCAATACTCTTTTCAACATTTTGTTCAGGCTCTATCGGCACCATCTGTCCATCAACTTTCTTCTTCCGCCTCACATATACTGCGCTAACATTCTGCTTTGGGGTTGCGCGGTCTTTCTTTGCTTCTCTAGCCTCTATTTTTACCACAGCCTCTGCAATCTGACTCACTTGCCTCTCCAAATTGCTGATGCTCGATTTAGTCTCCTGCTGGAACTGTTGGAAGTTTTCATTCATGGTAGACATGCTCTACGCTAGTGACCGGACCATGTCCTTTGTAGACTGTCCTTGCGGCTGCTGCTGCCCAACAGGTGCTCTATACTGATTAAATTGGTTGCCCTGAAACTGTTGATCCTGCTGATACCCCTGCTGATTATTGAATGGCTGCCTGAAACCTTGTTGACCCTGAGGTGGACCATACCTAAGGTTCGGATGAACATTATTCGCAGCGTTGTAATTGAACTGCGGTGGCCTCTGACCCTGCTGATTGAACCCTATAGCATTAACATCCACCACCTCATCCGTCTGAAGAGTGGGACAAGAATCCGTCGGGTGAGTCACATCATTACGTATACCGCAGGGATGGGGTTGTTGACCCAAAACTAATGTCTTCAATAGACTCTTCACATCCGCCAACTCAGTCTTCAAATCACTCGTTGTATCACTCGATCTTGCTGCACTGACTTGTCTAACGCTAGACCTCTTCCCATGAGTCCTTGTGCTTTTGGCCAACTCTTCTATCAACTGCTCTGCATCCCGGGTAGTTTTGTTCAGAATACTACCTCCACAAGCAGAATCTACCCATCGTTTGTCCTGCATAGTCAACCCTCCATAGAAGTAAACAATAAGCTGCTCATCATCAAAACCATGATACGGACAACTCCTGCAGAGCTTGTAGAACCGGTTGTGATAGACATATAACGATTTCGGACCCATTTGCTCCGTATTTGCGATGTCCCTCTTCATAACATTCATCTGATCTGGAGGGAAAAACTCATCAAGGAATACCTCCTTCAACTGCTGCCAAGAGGTAATGCTATTGGGTGGTAAGTGATAATACCACGCATTCGCGTTATCCTTAAGAGTAAAGGAAAACGCCCTCAGTAATAACTGCTCAAGAGGCAATGCAGCCGGTTTCATGCTCTTGCAAATCTGCACAAACTAAGTTATGCGCTGATTCGGATTCTCTTCTGGTATTCCATTAAAATGGGGCAACTGGTTCAACAACCCCGGCTTCAACTCAAAAGTAACCCCAGCCGGTAAATCAGGAAATAGCACTGCTTGTGGTTGCTCATTCCAGTTCGAAGCAATCCTCTGCCTTAATGTCCGAGGTGGGGGTTGTTATTGCCTCTTCCATTACCCCCATTGTTCACAACCTCCGGGTCGTTATCACCCATGCCGTTATTATTATTCATCTCGTTCCGTTGCAAATTTCTTCTGTACCTAAAATATCTTTCAATTTTTGGAACAAATGGACTAGCAAGTTGATTAGCAGAACGGGTATGTACTATAAAAGGTTCCACACCACAAGATGACAATAATAGAAAAGCTCAATTAACAGGAAACAAGAAAACGAAAAAGAAATAGATTAAGAAAAGAATAAGAGTGCAAACAAATAAAACCGTTCCCCGGCAACGGCGCCAAAATTTGATAAGGCTAAAGTCGCACGCCTACAAATTAATTACCAAGACTATACTCGGCTACAAAAACTGCAGCTAGGACAAGTCCAGGGTCGATCCACTGAAGAACGGTTATTCGATTGCACAATTATCACTTGACAAGATTGGGGGTTTGTTTGATTTTAACTAAATTCCTAAAACAGAATTTAAGAAAACTAGGTTGTAAACAATTAACGGGAAGCACTTCAGATTTGTTTCCGTCCCCGTTTATCAATTCAATATCATCGGTATAATTTCTTTCCCTTCCTCCCTATTCACTTGATCCGGAATTTATTTCAATTCCTATTTCTTTCTTATTAATGGTTATAAACAGTGACACACTCACCTATTCCCTTAATTAATACCTAAACCTAACTGACACAGTCTAGATTCACAATATTGATTGATAAAGCTTTAAGAAATTAAGATCAAGAATTTCACTATTCTTTTGCAAATAGATCAAAACCTAGTTTTACCCCCTTTTTAATTCACCACGACACGTGCATAAATCTCAAAGATGCTACTTGTGAAAAATCCTAATCTGACACAGACTTTAGATTAAACTAGCATTAAATCAATTACAAGGGAAAAGAGGGTGATCAAATCTCAAAACCCTAGAAACGATTTATCAATTAAAACAAGTAAAACTATGAATAGGGATTCAGGAATAAAGAAATCGATACCTCAATTGAATTAAACAAACGGTCCAGGATTCAAATCCGAAGCAAAGGATTTAGTTCTCCATAAAAATTGCTCAAATCTCTAAGGAATAATGATAATAAAAAGTCTAACCCTAAAACTGAAGTTGAAACCAGTATTTATACTTGTTCCAACCAATAATACTAAACCTAAACTAAAAAAAAAGAAAACTAAAAGAAAAAGAAAAAGAAAAAGAAAATTTAATAATAATAATAATAATACTCCTTCCATCCAACGCCAGCACACAACCCAATTTCCTTGGTCAACTCGGTCCTTCTATGCCTTGGTTTAGGAAACTTTAATTGCCTAGATTTAATGAATATTTAGTTTCCAAAAAAATCACCACACGTAAGTACTGATTGGCTCCTTGCAATTTTTTTAAGTAGTTTCCTAACACCCTTCACACACGTACACTTGTACCCAATTTCTTGTTTTCGCTTTGGTCACCGGCTTTCAGCTTCTTGCAGTTTGATCCCTGCAGTCTTTTAATTCTTCACATTAACTCCTGAACTTTTCAATAATGCAAAACAGCACCTCAGCTTCCATAAATTGCAGTTTGAATCTATCCTCCCCTTCAGTTGACTTTGACTTCACTAATTTTTATACTCGAGGCACAACTTTGAAGCACCAAAATTACATCCGGAAAAATAACTACCAAATACAACTATTTTATCCCCGGATTACAATAAAAGCTCAAATGGAAAATAAAGCCCCAATTACATCAAAACTAGCCAAAGTACATCAAAATGAACGAAAATACATAGGAAAAAGAGGGAAATAATGTATACAAAATTCACCACATCACATATATGTTAAGTTACTAACACCCTTTAACTTCCATTAGCATTTTTAACAATTTTAGTCAGTTTTACTAATAAATCAATAGTATGCAGGTTGCATTTGTTGTTTCAAATTTCAATAGTACGAAGGTCAATATAAAAATCTGGGATAGTACGGTGGTCAGAAAAGTCGTTTACTCCTTTAGGTCTGTATGATTCATATTTTTGCATCTATGGTTTTTTATTTCTAATCAAAGTATTTTTTAAATTTTGTTGTCAGGGTTGCAGCCCATTGGACACCTAATTCTGGAGATAAAACTGTACTTCAGTATGACGATGTCATGAAATTGGATTTTGGAACTCATATCAATGGTCATATTCTCAAAGTCTAATTGCCTTTGAGCCATATAAAGACCTTTTTACCTTATAAGTTATGTTGTAGTATTGACTCTTTTCTTTTCCTGGTATGTCGTTGCTTCCAGGACGTATAATTGATTGTGCTTTTACTGTTGCATTCAATCCTATGTTTGATCCATTACTTGAGGCCGCACGTGAAGCCACAAATACGGGTATCAAGGTAAACAACGTTGACCCATAAGCTTCAAATATAACCTGATTGGTTTCATAATTTAGACGAAAGCTAAGCTTCATATAGCGCAGTAAACAATACATTGATAAAAGCCAGTCTAACAACTACTGCCTCATCCAAATAGAAGAGGTGTGTTCCTTGTGGGCTGTCCCATTGAAGAGTAGCATTTCTTTTCAAGGATTTTTTTTTTTACAAGTTACTATATTAACTTTCATTTTCCTGCCTAGTTTGAGTTCAAATATTACCACCTAGTTTGAATTTAATTGCTTTGAGGGGAAACTAAGACTATTGGTGGATCGTCAACCCTTTTGCTTAATATTGGCGTTCAGTCAAACATCTTGTGTTCTAATATTAATTTATGTGTTGGTGGTATGTACACTTTGACCATTTATTGGACCATGAAATTGATGCTTTCTTATGTGCTATACAGGAATCAGGTATCGATGTACGCCTATGTGATGTTGGTGCCGCGATCCAAGAAGTCATGGAATCATATGAAGTTGAAATTAATGGGAAAACGTTCCAAGGTATGATTTTCATCCTTTTTATTTCCTTTTATCGTGAATTTTATTTATTATCTCTTCCCGTTCTCACAGTAACTTCCTTATCGAATACTTTTATGTTCTGATTGAAGAGGTATACATTGACTTATTGTGCAAATTGATAAAAGATGTAGATTTATCACTTTAAAATCCCAACCATCGCGTAGACACAATTTTTAGTTGATTTGGTTGATATGACTTTGGTTGATATGACACGATCCTTCTCAACCACACATCCAAACATGTTCAAGTCATTGTGTTAGAAAATTTAGTCAAACATGATTTGTTTTCTATTTTTGACAAAAAGAAATATCATTCCTGTAGAAAGAAGAGAATGTACAAACAGATGAACCATAAGACCATCCACTAAAAGAGGAAAGAAATGCAAAGCAAAAGTTGCAAATACCTATTATAGGAGAAAAAAAAACTCCAATCCTTATTCTAAGTTGAAAAGAGAAATCCCCTCAGAACACTCCTATATCATAAGTCCATAAAGAAGATTAATAAACAACTTTGGCCCAAAACTTATGTTCTGGAAGAGGTTGATTCTTTAAAATCCTTAAGTTGCATACCCTCCAAGTATACCAAATATAGCAAAAACTTCACACTCTTAGCGATATACCCCCACCAATTCCCAAGTGGACATGGAGAAGAGAAATCACATTCTTAGCTAATCGCGGTCTTCTTTCGTCTTAAACAGACGATTCCTAAGATAGGGAGCTATATCACTATCAAGAAAGATATAATCACTGGTCTCCTCAAAAGACCTGCGATTGACACCCCGGGCCGAGATAAACACTGTCATTCTTTCTTTTGCTACTGCAATTTGTCATTATTCAGCATATTTAGAGCTAGTTTAAACAAATTCATATTTTAAAAGCTGTTCAGGACTTCCTAATACAACAACATTACCCAATACCCAAGTGCCGCAAATGCTCTCACCTAAGGTGGTGTAAAGGGGGGGGGGTCGGATGTACGCAACCTTGCCCCCCTGTATTAAAGCACAAAGAGAATGTTTTCGGATGACCCATTGTGAAAATTGCGTTGAAAATTGCATGGACTGACTGCTGCTTCATAATAAAGAAGCGCAGACCGTTTAGTGAACTATTTTACTTTATTCCATATTATCAAGAAAGATAAAAGAACAACAAAAATATGTACCGAATTATCCAAACTCCCAACTCTAGATTCAGTATCTTTTTAGTGAAGCTAAAATGCAAGCGAGAATTAATAAAGGAAGCAAAATCATCTGATTCTCTTTTCTATCGGTGAGGTTACAAGAGAAACGAAAATTCCAAGATCTTCCCCTATAATCTTAAAGTCGGCAATACAGCCCGTTGAGCCAAACACAATTGATGAGGAAAAGTCTCTGAAAGACATGTTTTTATCCAAACATCTTCTTAGAAACAAATTTAAACCCCATTTCCTACCCTCAAATGAGTTAAAGAAATGAGAAACATGTAACATTGATGAATAAACTTCAATGTATTTTTGTGGGAAACTCAATAGATTTTGTTAGAAACATATCAAGTGATTTTCTAAGAACTTTATGCCAAATAAAGGTTAGTTCCCAAGAATACTTCCAATGCTGTTACTAACATGGAAAATATTCTAGCAAACCAAATAACCCAAAGCCAATTCGTCTTCCTCCTCTGGATGACACACCTTGTCCCAAGCCACTAGCTATGTTTCTAGACAAACTGATTATAGTAACTAAGAGCAACATGACCCGTATGGGTTCAAGTAATGGAAATTCTGATGATATGGTAGCTGTTGTTAGATCGGGTCAAATAATTTGCTATTTTGGTGGAATATGGAGAAATATATCAACAAAGGCTATTCAAAAGCATTTTCCAAATTGCCTAGAAAACTTAATTCATTAGACAATTGTATGGTTTTAGGCAAAAGAAATAGATAAAAAATAATCGAAGATGCATATTTTTTTAGAAGGCATGATGAGCAAAAATGGATAAATAAAGAGGAACAAGGAGAGATAATAAAGATAAATAATACTCCCTCCGTCCCGGATCAAGAGTCCTACCATGTGTTTGCACGCTTATTAAGAAAATACTAAGAAATGATTAGACAATGGCAAGTGGGTTGAGGATATAAATGTCCAAAACACTATTGACGATTCAGGTGGGTAAAAGTAGAGTAGTAAGTAATGTTTTTTTTTTTTAATTCTATAAAAAGAAGAGGGTATAAATGTCCAAAACGCTATTCATTATTTGCCATTTTGGGAATAAAACAAAGTAGAACTCTTAGTCTGGGACATACTAAAAAAGAAAGTAGGACTCTTGATCTAGGACGGAGTAGAAAACACGTTCGAAGTAAGCCGATATGTGTACTAGTGCTAGATCTCCTAAGTTTCATAACAAAGGCTCGCTTAATGCATGAAACCTACTAAGATCAAGACCACTCTTACTATAATGCCAAAACATCTCCTCTTACGAAAATGCAATGCCATTTTCGTTCATCTTCGCTAGAGCTCCATAAGAATTGGGAGATCATCATATGCATAGCATGAATAACCACCCTTGGGAGGCTCAATCAATGATAGATAGGAATGGTGACAAAGAGTACCCACATCCTCTAGACTTTTAATTCCTCCAATTCCCTATGTCTTACACCATTGATTCCTTATTCGACACCTTAGATTTTCCTTTAAATTGTCAAGCATTTCAATAAAAACAAAAACACCCCTTGCCTGAAAATTACTCTCCTGCCACCAACCTTATCCAAACAAAAAAATATGAACGTAACAGCCCCATATATCGGAATCAATTTATTTGAGGATGTTAGCTAGCATCTGAAATCAAATTAAAGGAAAAATGGATCAGAGGGATGCAATTTTAAACTTTTTCATATTCATAGGGTTGTAGCTGAACGACGTAGGAGAAACTATATCCTGGAGGTGCAGGTAATGACTGCTGGTGATTTCAAACTAGGTCTCTAGTTTATATAATGAGTTATTTCTTGAAGAGCGTAGTAGTAGACCTAGAATTGAGGGTCTCGATTGATGTCCTATTGCTTGGGATCTACCTGTTTTGTCGGAGAGAGTTTTTGGAGAAGGAAGTTAGGAAGACAATAGGAGGGATAGCTGGTGATAACGATCCTGGACATGATGTCTAGTCTATGACATTTTTTCACTCCTGTTTCGATATTGTGAAGATAGATCTTACCTGGGAAGTTATTTAGCAGTAGTATTATTGGGAGGAGAATTAATTTCACGTTTATTACTCTGGTGCCTAAGAATGACTGCTGTTAAGGTTAGTAATTGCAGACCTTTTAGCCTGTTGACAAGTGTGTATAAGATTATCACTAAAGTATTGTCACTTAGGTCGAGGTCTGTATTGTGTATTGAGCGGTGCCATTGCAGAAACATACGAGTCATTTGTAGGGGGCGGCAAGGTATTGATGCAGCGACGGTGGCGAGTGAGGTGATTAAAGATTTAGAGAGACGAGGTAACAAGGGTTCAGTGGCGAATGGCAGTAGTTTCTTGATCATGTGACGGAGAGGAAATGGGTTAGGGGTTAGGTGGAAAAAAATTGTTTCAGGGATGTTTTAGATCTTTGACCTATTTGTTATTGTGAATTGTCTTGTGTCTGACTTGGTGAGTTTGTGGTTTACACCAACCTGTCAAAATTAAAATACTATGGTAGTACTTCTATTCAAGGCCTGAGAACGTTTTCATTGCTCAAAAATTTTGAAATTAATATATATGGTGGTAAGAACCTTCAAAAATACCCATTAAATGACTCTGAAACTCATCATGTCGTACCTAAAGAGCTCATGCAAAGTCTCACTTAGTTATATTTAAATGATTGATTGCTCCAGCAAAACTTTGGATGTTCTGTTTTCTATTTCTTTAGATTGAAATCTGCTCAATTCATCCGTTCGCATGAAATATTTTGCATATTTGATTGTTAATATCCGGAATTGGGTATTTTGGCAGTAAAAAGCATCCGAAACTTGAATGGGCATAGTATTGGGCCCTACCAAATTCATGCTGGCAAATCAGTTCCAATAGTGAAAGGAGGAGAACAGACTAAGATGGAAGAGGGTGAATTCTATGCAATTGAGACTTTTGGATCAACTGGTAAGCAGGAATACATTGTTTCATTCAGGCTCAAAACATAATAATCATGAGGTTATACCACATTATGTTCATATATGTTATGTTTGATCCCTCGTAGGGAAGGGATATGTGCGGGAAGACCTGGAGTGCAGTCATTATATGAAGAATTTTGATGCTGGCCACATCCCTCTGCGGCTGCCAAGAGCAAAACAGTTACTTGCAACTATCAATAAGAACTTTTCTACGTTGGCCTTCTGCAGACGTTATTTAGACCGCCTTGGAGAGACCAAATATTTAATGGCCCTTAAGAATTTGTGTGATGCTGGTGTTGTTCAGGTATGCTCTTAATACATTCTGAGTATTTTACCTTTGAAACTTACAAATGTTATGGAACTCTAATGTTTTGTCATATAAAATCTCCTTACTTTGAAGATGGGTTTGGTTTTCTAACTGCTACTGTAGGAACCAGCCACAAATGCTTGAAAAACTCATTAAATTCCTCATTTGTACGATAGTAATCGCTGACTAATGGACTAGAAACACTTCTTGGAGTACAAAGTTAAATTGTCTCTTAGTTCTTATATGGACGCTAGAAACTATGCCACGATTTTTAATGGGGTTGTGAACTGTGGGTTAGAGGTTGCTGGATGTCTTTTTTTTTTTAATGGGGGAAGAATATTCTGACCAACCAAGGCTTGCCTGGTACTTGATTAATCAGGAACCGACCCCCAATGGATGGGACGAATGGAGGGAGTTCCTTTCAGATTATTTTGAAATTGTGGGGTGGCATTTGGTTCAAGTTTTTCATTGCACAATCCTTAAGTGAGTGGTGGTTATTCTAGGCTACCTTGATTCTTCTTTCTGTTGGTTGAAGAAATTTGGCGTAGTTACTGTGACATACTCTCTGGGAGTGCAAAGATGATGCTTCTAGCATCTTTTGATTGATTCTTTTAGGAGTGCTTTAGATGGAGAAAAAGAGGATTTTCACCAATTATTTTCTTTATATAATAATGAGAGAAAGGGATTATAGTAGGGTTAATTGGATTACATTTCACATAATTTTTTCTTGATGCACTATTGGAATTTGATGGTCGTTATGCATCTTACTTGCTTATTTGGTGACTACCATTGGAGCATAGAGCGAACTTGTGTGAAAGAGCGAGGAGGAGAGTTATGACTTATGATCCATGTGTGTTGGTGCGATTCATAATTTTTTGAGTGAAATTAAAGGGTAGACACTATATTTTACCTACTTCCTCTGTCCCACCTCAAATTGCAAAAAAAAAAAAAAAAAAAAAGACAGTAGTAACATGGGAATTAAGGAGAAATACTCCCTCCGTCCCAATAAGTGCTTAACTCTTTTGGGTGGGCACGCAAATTATGGAAATGGGAGGGAAAAAAATGTTGTGAGTGTAATTTGAAAATAGGAGAGAGAATTAGTGGAGGGAATAGTAAATTATAATGGTGTTGTGAGTATTAAAATAATGTAGGAGAGAGAATGAGCGGAGGAAATAGTAAAGATTCTTTGCCAAAAAAGGAAAGATGAAGCTTCTAACGGGACACCCTTTTGGGTAATTAGTGAAGCTTTTATTGGGACGGAGGGAGTATATAATATTAAATTGTTGTATGGATAGTGAGTAGAGATTTTAGTGAGGTAGAGAATCGTAAGTGGGTGGTTGATGTATGATAAGTGTCTCATTAATTAAAATAATAATAAAAACTTCCTATAGTTGGATTTTGCAATACCAAAAATGACAATTTTTGCATTTTGAGATGGGACGAAGGGAGTATATGTTTTCATTATTTGGATTTTGTTCTTAGTTTTTTAGTTTGGGTTATTCAACATATATAAAAAGGGGGAACAATTATTTGGATTGTTTGTAGGCCTGTCAATTTTTACCCATTACCCAAGAGCCCGCTAAACTAAACTCGCTAATTACCCGACCCGACTCATTAACAATTTTGGGTTGAAACTAGTTACCCGCTTTAACCCGTTAAATTTAGCGGGTTAAAGCGGGTCAGCCCGTCTCAACCCGTTATATTTATATTGATAGGGAGATGAACCAAAATATACTTAGTTTTAATCCCCTGCCCCCTACCCCTACCCCACCCAACCCCATACCCCCCACCCCCACTACTTTGTTTCCGTATGTTACCTTGAGAAATCTTACCTCTGAAACAGGCCTTTTTACAAACGTAGAGTATATATTTATTCTTAATCAGTTACGAGAGTAAATTTTTTTTTTTTTTCATTCTAGGAATAATCCCAGGTTGTATGATAATGCACACGAAAACAATAGTTGAAGAATTATTTTTCATCCGGGGTGTAAAATAATTTTGATGTTTGACGGGCTATGGAATAATCAGAATCCCACCCCGGGTCAAAAAAAATTAAACATTTTAAATTTATTTTTAACCAACCCACCCCCACCCGGGTAAAAAAAAAAAAAATTAAACATTTTAAATTTATTTTTAACCACCCCACCACCCCCCACCACCCCACTCACTACTACCACCCTCGCCCCCACCACACCCCCCACCGTCGGGTCATTAGTTTTTCTAGTCGAGTAATTCAAAAGAAAAAAAAAGAGTTGAGCTTATCGGGTTATCCGAGTCGACCCGCCTCATTCGACCCGTATGTTAAATGGGTTGTAACAAGTATTACTCGTCTCAACCCGCTTCAACCCGTTACCCGCTTTAACCCGGCTCAACCCGACCCGATCGACAGGTCTAATTGTTTGGCTGGTGTACCCTCCTTGAAAGTTTTGGATTGAGTGATAATAGGTTTATGTATTAATATGAAAATATGGGGTGAAGTAGGATGGAATTTACCGAAACTGGTCATTCTACTCTCACAGCTCTAAGTTGCATCAGTGACAGCCATACTGGAGAAACATAGTAAGGTGTACTTGGATTACAGTTGCTTGTGTAGGTTTGAACTTCAACTTGACTCGAGTTAGTTCATTTAGAAATTCTAATTAATTTAGACTTTGTATTGCTATTATTAGCACAGTATTCTCGGTTCGAACATGAGAGTCCATTTTTGAATTTTCAAGGAATCTAAGGAAGCAGACTTTTAAGCAAAAGAATATGTACATTAGTGCCCACTTTATTGCACTGCAGAAGCACAATGGGACACCAACAAGTGCCTAGATTAATTGGTAAGGGGGTGTTCTAGCTTAACCAGATGTCTCAGATTCCAGCCCTGAAAATGTAGTAGTGTTAAAACTTTGTTGAGAGAGCTTTGTAGCCCTATGTGGTGTTCGGATACCAGTGGTTTAGACAAAAAAAGCAGCACATTGGGACGTCTAAAAGACAGTTAGTTTACTAGAGAATGAACATTTATTTAGAGATGATATGCCCCTTCACCCCGGAAAGTTAGTCCCACTTTTTTAATTGTTAACTTGAGTCAACTTTGAGCAATAGTTTAGGTTAGTTTTAATTTTTCTAATGAAAATCTAAAACTTGTTATTGATAATATTTATAATGGTGTATCATTAACAAGTTTTAGATTTTCATTATGATTGTTAAAATTAACCTAAATTATTGCTCATATGATTCAAGTTAACAAAAAAAAAAAAAGTGGGACTAACTATTTGGGACGGAGGGAGTATATATATATATACTCCCTCCGTCCCATTACAAGGAGGAAAATTACTGTAGACGCGTAGAATAAGGAAAAAAATAATGATATAAATGTTGTGAGTGTAAAAGTAAAATAGGAGAGAAAATGAGTGGAGGGAATAGTGAATTATAATGGTGTTGTGAGTATTAAAATAATGTAGGAGAGAGAATGAGTGGGGGGAATAGTAAAGATTCCTTTCCATTTTAGGAAGTTTGTGGTTTGTAATGGGACGCCCAAAAAGGAAAGTTTGTGGCTTGTAATGGGACGGAGGGAGTATATATTATGCCTTGATAATTTTCAACAAGAAACTAATGATATTGGTGTGTTTGCTCTCTTTGCAGCCCTACCCTCCACTTTGTGACATTAAGGGTAGCTATGTATCGCAGTTTGAGCATACCATTTTACTCCGTCCAACTTGCAAGGAAGTGGTATCAAGAGGCGATGATTATTAGATTGCTGTTGACGTCTGTATGGCTGGCTGGCTTCATTTGTTCGTGAATGGATTGTGGAAAGTAGTCTTTTTCTCGCACCGATTTTAGTTGAAAATGAAGATTTCTCTTCTCTACCCAATCTGTCCGAACCGATGTTGGGTCAATGTGGGGATTTTTGTATTGCTTATGTGTTGTTGCTGCTGCTGCTGCTATGAGATGAATTGTTCTCACTAAATGATGTTTTTTTTTTTTTTTAATTGTTCATGATAATTATATTTTTGCAAAACTTAAAAGTTTGAAAATGAATGACAAGATTGTTTATGATTTTTTTTTAACCTATTCAAATAACCTTTAAATCCAAAATGATTATTTATTTTGAGATGTTGGATTGGACGGATGGAGCATCATGCATGTGTCTGTGTATCAATGTTAGTGTTAACATAATATCAGTATTAGTGTAAAATGATTGCGAGTGTTAAGTGTTAAAATGATTGAGGGGTGCCAGAATGTGTTCAAGAGTGCCATTTGTCTTGAGCCAAGTGGCCCAAGACAAATGCATACATGGATGGAACAGCCGATTCTAGGCCATAAGATTATTTATGTAGTGTTAGATTGTCTTTTGATTTTGCGTTCCAAACCTATACAGATCAGTGTTTACTACTTCACTAGAAATTCAATCTGTCAGTCAGACTGTTGTGCAGCTGTCTGTCTGTCCGCACTCCAAATTCGAAGAGTGACCATTTCATTATAAATCTCGTAATCACTTCTTTTGTGAAGGAAATTGTATAATGAACAAATTTCTTTTGGAATTATACAAATACAAAAGGGACCAAATAAAGAAGAAAGTCTGTGGGGGACCAGTGCCTAATTTATTAACTAGCTTCACGGAATTCCTTATCCATGCCCAGATTTGCTCTTTTTCACTTTATATTTAGCACACATACGTAAGCAGGGACGTCATTTGCATTCTGAAACCTACTCATGATATGATAATATTCACACATTCCCTACCAATCATATACTTCCTCCTATTCACACTCAAAACACCTTAAGATTATATACTCATTGTCATTGCTTCTTATTCCGCGAATCTGCGTGTTCGAAGTTTTCAATTTCAGATAGGAGGGAGATGTTCGAAGTTTTCAATTTCAGATAGGAAGGAGATGTTCGAAGTTTTCAATTTCAGATATGAAGGAGAGAGTATTATTGCTTATATATATATACTATATATATAGTTGTAATGGATAATTAATTGATAATACTCCCTCCGTCACACAATAAAGTTTTTAGTTTGATTTTAAACGCAAATTAAGAAAAAGTAAATGTTGTGAATATGAAATATAAAATAGGAAAGAGAAAGTGGGTGAAAAGTTTTTGTTATGAAAATGACAAAGTGATCCTATTGTCCATTTTAACTAATCAAGCAATTAAAAGCCTTTTATGTTTTAAGACATACCAAAAAAGAAAATAATAATCTTATTTTATTCTGAATGGAGGGAATATTAACTATGATATTTTTACATCTTCAAACAATTATTGCATTAAGAGTAAATGACATTTGACGACGTTTGAAATAATTAACTACTTGCAAAAACTTGTTTTCACCTTGAACGATTATGATTCACAAGATTATTTATTTGTGTATAAGTTCTGCAAAGAAAAGATTAAACTGTTAGATCGGGTGTTAACAATGACAGTATAGGGGTTGAGTATAATTTATTTGAAGTTACTGTATACTTCCTCCGTCCCAATAAAAGCTTCACTAATTTTCTAAAAGGGCGTCCCGTTAGAAGCTTCACCTTTTCTAAAATGACAAAGAATCTTTACTATTTCACCCACTCATTCTCTCCTATTTTACTATTACACTCACAACATTTTTCAAATTTACTATTTCCCCCACTCATTCTCTCTCCTATTTTAATATTACACTCACAACATTTTCTTCACCCTTAATTTGCGTGCCGGCCAAAATGGTGAAGCTATTATCGGAACGGAGGGAGTAGTTACCATTTGATTTAAAAGATTAAACCGATAGATCAGGTGTTAACAATGTATATCAAGCTTTCACAGTTATCTACGTTTGTGTATAGAATAATACGCCAAATGTTTTAATTAGTGAAAATATTTTTGCCAATTCTTTTAATTAGTAGTTTCTCCAAGTATGATAGCGGATACTCCCTCCGTCACTAAATGTTTGTCCCATTTGACTTTTCAAACATTTTAATTTAGTGATTTTGAAGCTTTAATTTTGGTTATTTTTACGAAGGCTTTGAAAATTATTGATAATATACACCGCCGTTATGTAATACTCCGTCCCTAAATGTTACAAGTTTTGAAAATTTAGTGATTTTGAAGCTTTAATTTTGGAAATGAGACTAACTTTTTGGGACAAAGGAAAAGGAGAAATGGGACAAACATTTAGGGACGAAGGGAGTATATTATTTCTTTATATAGATTTTTTTTTTTTGATCTTTGAAGAATAGTTTTTGAAATCTTTAAAGCACAAGAAGATTGGACTGATAACTCATACTAAACGGCTAAACCTCATCATAGTAGGTACACCTCTTCATCACAACCATTACTATCACCTTATCACAATAAACCACTAAGCGTGGTCATGATTTGATGAGTGAAAAAGAGTCGGTAAGTTTGCCACGCCTTCACATCGCCTTCGCATTTTTTTTTTTAAATTGGGTTTTCTATTTTATTAATAATAGATAAAATGCCACTCGTGTTATATCAATTGGCCTATAAATAAGCTACCACATGTAGTTTACATAATCAAATCTTCCCTATAAAATCTAATATCGAATACCAATTTACCTAAAGTTTTTTTTGGTTATTCGTATGAAAAATAATGAAACTAGAATCTATTTGGGATGAATCTGCATTAACTTATAAGTGCCATTTTGTGTGATAAAAGTGATATGTGTTTAAAAGTGTCTGCATTAACTTATAAGTGCCATTTTGTGTGATAAAAGTGATATGTGTTTAAAAGTGTCGGATCATGTATTTTTGGCGTAACTTTTGACTCCATGAAACACGGAACACACAATATATCAAATAGAAGGGAATTTCAAAACCTACAAAAAAACCTATAATAAAGAGTGAGTCCATGTGCTAGGAATACGAGTTGTAGTTTTAAAGTGTGTCAGGTGTTGATAAGTTTCTATTATTTAGAAAAATGTCATTATTACGAGATATTTTGAACAAAGTTTTCCTTATTTACAAAAATGTCAATGCTTATTTTAAAACATGTGTTCCCTAAATGTCGGGAAAAATACTTTTTTTTTTCATAAGATTTTCACTGTTCTTTTTGTTTTTTAAACCTAATGATGATGACAAAATCGTCAAATCAGCCCAAATCCAAGCGATGAATGCTCCGGTGATTGCCAGGCCTGAAAATAAGAGAAAACACGTAAACTATGCCGGGGCGGATCCGGCTAAAGGCCCTCCGGCGTGAGAGTAAGTTCACGGTTTGTACGTGAGAAAATAAATTGACAGAGTTTCTGTATGTAAAAAGTAACGTACCAAATAGTGAGCCATAGAGCTTGTATTTATAGGGATGGATTGATAGAATCCATGTTGAAGTGAACTTGTAAAGAGATAAGATATAATCCTAAGAGAATCATATCTGTTAAGGAGTCATCGTTTGACTTGAATTGGTGTTGGTAATTGTAATCCTGATTGGATCATGACTGTATAATCCTTGTTGAATAAGGACTGTGTAATCTGTTAGCCAGAACGCCGAGGAGAAAGAATGTTTCATCTCGGCACTTGCATATAAGCCGAGATGCATGATTTTCCTTCCTCGTCATTTGATGATTGGCCGACACGTAGATATGCCGGGGTAAATGATTTTGTCTCCTCGTCACTTTATGATATGCCAGGTAAGAACTTTTCTCTCCTCGTCACTTGATGATATCTCGGAGTACGACGGACCAAGCATGATGATATAAGGCCGAGATGCATGTTCCTCGGCATATGAGGAAGACCTTCCTCGGCCCTGATAATTGGTCACTGGATTAAGCTTATGGCCCAATCCATTCGGGCCCAACTCGGGCAAGCCCATGTCCGTATCTCGGTTTATACCGTTCAGTGGCCCCCGACTTTCTAGCTCGGCTTAGGACGAGTAGAAAGTCATCTCGTCCTCGGTTTATGGGATACGAACAGGTTTCGACACGTGTCTTCGGCGTTTCTTCATTATCTGACGGTTAATATTCTCATGATTACATGGGGCCCCCCAGTCTTGTCACGCCTTGAAAATCGTTACCAGCATTTAATTTAGGGGGCGCCATACCCGAATTTTTACTTTACCCATGGGTTTGACCCGATTAAGGGAGTATAAAAAGCTAAAACCCTCTCATTTAAACCTTTACACACTTCAATTGTATAAGAGCGAATAGCAAGGATTCTCCGGCGAATACAGCATCCTTCACTTCCAGTTTCCGGCAAGCACGATTCTCCCAGCGACGTTACTTTCCGTTGCGATTCCGACCATTCCTTCACACTCAGGTATGAAATTTCTCCCTCTCCATGCCTTTCGTTCCTGATTTCAAGTTTTCTAGGGTTTTTGGAAGGGATTTTGAATGTGTCAAGAAAAGTGAACCGCCATTGTTGAAGAATGAAGCTTTTCTTCATGAATTTATGTCTTTAACTCTTAAAACTTCAAATCTTTGATTTTCTTTGGATTTTGTTGAACTTCCTTGAATATTGAATGAACTCTCCCTTTAATCTTTGATTCCCCTTAGAAATGGCTCGTTCTTGGGACCATTCCCCCCGATTCCGTTATGGATATCACACCGGCAACTTGAGGGTTTATCGTAGAGAGAGAGGTCCATGGTTGATGCTCACCCTGGATGAGATAGGCAAGAAGTTGAGAGGTTATGGTCGAACTCGGATGTTCCTTCAATACCCAGATTCCACAAGAATAGATAGGATTGCGTCCGATTCTCCCAATATTGTAGTTTTTGAGGATAGGGCCGAGATGATGGAGCACATCGAACTGTTCTACCCGGCCTCAGATCGTGAAATGCGTGAGCGTCTGAGTGGTAAGGCTCCCTCCTCGGCCTTATGAAATGATGAGGAGGGGAATCTCCCTTCCCCGTCCTAAGATCAGCCATTGACGAGGTAACTAACTTTGTCCCCTCGTCTTTATGCAGATATGACGGGAAGAGAATGAGAGACCTCCTCGTCCGCCTGCATAGTTGACGCCTTCGTGGAAGGTGCACAAGTTGATGGCCGCCTGGTCCGAAGAAGGGGAGGCCGAGGAGAAGGAAGCCGAGGAGAAGGAAGCCGAGGAAAACAACGGGAGAGGGCTCCAAAGGCCGGGGATCCCATGCTCGAAAAATTGTATTCCACGTACGGGGTGGACAAAACCGAATACAAGTTAACTTATATGGGCAAACTCGATCTTAAGACGAAGAAGGAGGAGGAGAACTTCTATTACAATGAAGACTACGTCCACTTCTACTTCAAACAATTTCAACAGGGGCTTCGTCTTCCCTTGGACCCTTTTATCAATGAGTTTTTGGACGATGTAAGGGCAGTGCCGGCAATGCTAGGAGCCAATGGTACCAGGGTTCTTGTTAGCTTCATTATCCTTTGCCGTAGCTTAGGTTATGAGCCGACCATGGGAGCTTTTCGGCATTTTTACCTAGTCCAATTTGTCAAGGAAAGTTGGCTCCTCGTCATTAGGAGTGCACCCAAGAAACCAAAGCTGCTTCTCCCCATGTCTAGCAAAGTTGCAGGCTGGGATAACCACGTTATTAGGGTTGAGAGTCGCCAAGGCTGGGAGTTCCAATCTCCTTGCAAGGATCCAACTTCATCAGGTCCTGTTCAACAATATGAGTGGACCAAGGCTTTGATCAAGCGCTTAGAGGCATTTTCCGAGGTGGGGCTCCTTGACTGGAAGGCAATTGAATCTTCAGATCATTTTTATGTCCAGGCAGGGTTGATGCCGGGACCGAAGGACGGGGTGGTTCCCCTCGTCACCGTCAAGAGGGGAAGGCGTTTTAACGATTGGACGGTTCACCCTGGTCTCGTATTTCATGAGGATTATCTTAGGTGCAAGACCCGTCCCCTAGATCAGTATCTGGAGGAAACAGATGTTGTTGGATGTAAATATTTAACTCATACTTTATAATTTTTGCATGTTTGCTTACTTCTTCTTCTGCTCGTACTTAATCATCTCGTCCTTGTTTTTGCAGTTTTAACCCCCGAGGAGGAAACAACACTAGTCATGAAGAGATTAAGTCCCATGGAGCTTGTGAAACAGAAGAGGAAGCAAAGCAAGAAGTCTGGCTTGGTAGAGAGGAGAGAAGAAGCTAATGCCCGCAACTTGGTATTAAATGCTCAGGGTGATCAACCCCTCCCTTTCAAACCATACGGGGATGTAAATGCCGAGGAGGCTATGTCCGAGGAGCGGGCTGACCCAATTACTGGGGATGGGCCTATCCCTGATGCTAATGCCGAGGAGGCGGAGACCGAGGAAACCAACCTCGTCCCAAGGCATTCTGGCTCCAAGAGAGCCCCAGCGCTAGTGCTTGAGGAGCCTACGGCGAGAGGGCAGGCTGTTGGTGAGGCTTCCAATCCTGAGGCTCCTCCTCCCTTGACCATCCAAACCGCCAAAACTCAAGCTGATGCGGAGAAGCTTGCTCAGCTCAAGGTGGAAAATGTCCCTCGTCTAGGGCCTTCCTTTGCAAGAAAGGAAGAGTTATCTGATGAGGTTGGGCAGAGCTCCTATCCAAAGGGCTATGGATGAGGTTGCTTACGATAAATTGGTGAAGGAGAAGCCGAGCAGGGATAACTTGGTCTGTCGCAAAGGACTCATGATTGCTGAGGTAGCTATCTCGTTCTTTTTACCTTAGTTGATTTTACTTGCGCTTGTTCATGGTTCTAACACAAGTTTCTCTTGCAGTCAGCCAGCATTGCGGCCTATGAGAATGTCTTGGCCAAGGCCCAAGAGAAGTTGGTGACTGATGCCAAGGCCGCCCTCAAAGTCTGTGAGGCCGAGAAGGCTAACTTGGCCGAGCTCTTGAAGGCCAAATATGCCAAGCTTGAAGCTGCTCAGGCCAAGGTTGAGGCCGAGGTAAAGAGAGCCGAGGAAGCTCGTGCTCAGGCCAAGGATGCCAGAGATAAAGCCGTGGAACAACTCCGGCTAAAAAATGCCGAGGTGGAGGAGGCGAAGAAGGCCAAGGCCGAGGTCCAAACAAGGGCCGAGGAAGCTGAAGCCAAGTGCCGAGGGTTTGAGGCTACCCTTCCTGATAGGGAAAACGAGGCTGTTGCCCGTTTTAAGGAGAGCCAGGCTTTCAAGGACGCCATGATGGCCAGCTCGGCCTTTCAAGATGCCGTGGATGAGAAAACGGCAACCATGTTCGAGGACGGATATCTCCACCTTGCCCGTAGCATCTTGGCTGACCCCTCCACCGGCTTGGATATTAACAAGGTGGCTATGTTGATATGCCGGGATCAATATGACGAGGAAGTAAGGGCTCTCCATCACTTGGTTCCTTTCTCTGAGTATAACTTGGAGGTGATAGCAGAGAAGGATGCCCAAGCAGGCTGAGAAGTGTGGAAGCCAGCCTCTATTGTCCCTGGCAATATCAAAGCCTTGGTGGAGGCGATTCAGGACGAGGGAGAGCCTGAGGACATGGAAATCGAGGTCGAAGGAGGAGAGGCCGAGAAGACTGATGCCCAAACTGATCAAGCCGTTCTTCCTCCCCCTGGTACTATCACGGAGCAGTGGCTTGAAGAGCCTTTTAATGATGGCCAGCAATCTTAGGATAGATTTCCCTTTGCTTTTTGTAATAGATGGTAGGATTTGTACTTTCTTTGCATATCAATGAAAAAATCCTTTTGTCTTAATTCATATTCTTTCAATGAATTTGTTTGTGTTTCTGTATGCTAGGCATAGGCTCCAGATTTGAGAAGGGGGGATCTGAGGAGGGTCCCTCGTTCCCTAATTGTTGAGCAAGTGGTTAGGTCGAGGAAGGACTCTTCGGCTTTAACTGCACTCTAAGTCATTTAGGCCGAGGAAGGACTCCTCGGCTTTGACTGTTGGTGATTTCTTCTTTTTCGTCTCCTTATGCAGAGGAAGATGACTCGTGCACAGGTTTTAGATGTGATGCCTGGTAGTCAGAATGACAAGGTGTTTCCTTGTCTTGACATGAGGCGAGTCATTAGGCCGAGGAAGGACTCCTCGGCTTTGACTGTGATACTTGTAATCCTGAATCAAGGCGGACCCTTGTTAGGATGTAAGGTAAGCCATTAGGCCGAGGAGGACCCTCGGTCTTGGCTTTCATGGTTTGTAATCCTGAATCAAGGCGGACCCTTGTTAGGATGTAAGGTAAGCCATTAGGCCGGGGAGGTCCCTCGGTCCTGGCTGTTGTGTTTGTAATCCTGAATCAAGGCGGACCCTTGTTAGGATGTAAGGTGTATGTTTCGAAGAGTCGGGGATAAAGTCCTCATCTTCTTGTGATTGTGTGAAGAATTGATAGTTGCTTTGCATGTTGGAAGAAACTACTTTCGTAAAACTGAAACGTGATTACATCGAACTGCAATCCTATCAACTAAAAAGTAAAAGACGAAAAAAAAGAGACTAATCTAAAGCAAAATAAACTAGACTAGTGATAATATTTTCTAAGATTGTCGGAGTGCCACGGATGCTTGAGGTCTTTCCCCTCCTTGGTCTTCAATCTGTAGGTCCCTTCTCGAATGACTTGAGTGATGATATAGGGACCTTCCCAATTTGGGAAGAGCTTATTTTGTTCTGCCTTCCGACCGGTTGCTTCAATCTTTCTAAGTACCCAATCGCCTACTTGGAATACTCTTCTGATGACCCTTTTGTCATGATATGCCTTGGTCCTTTGCTTGTAATTTACCATCCTTATCTGCGCGGCTAGTCGTTTCTCATCTATCAGGTCTAGGTCTAGGAGCCTATTAACCTTGTTGACTTGCTCATCATAGTGGGAGTTTCTCACAGTAGGGATGGCCATCTCAGCTGGTGCCATAGCCTCAGAACCAAAGGTCAGTGCGAATGGGGTTTCCCCGGTTGGCCCCCGGGTGGTTGTGCGAACAACCCATAAGGCTAGGGGAAGTTCGTCCAACCATCTACCCTCGCGTCCCTCAAGGTTCTTGGTGAGGGCGGTTAGGACCAGTTTATTGGCAGCTTCTGCTTGACCGTTGCCTTGGGGTCTGCTAACTGAAGATTTTGCATGGCGGACTTTGACTCTTCCCAGCTCTGTAGTAAATGCCGTAGAGAATTGAAGTCCATGATCAGAAACAATTGTATGCGGGAGGCTAAATCTGCACCAGATGTTGTCGTGGATAAAGTTGATTGCGTTCTCTTCAGTTATCTTGGCTAATGCCTTGGCTTCTAGCCACTTGGAGAAGTAATCGACAGCTACTATCACATACTTGCAATTACCATGGGCGGGAGGGAAGGGTCCGATGATGTCGATCCCCCACATATCAAACGGCCACGTAGGTATCACAAGTGTTTGCTCAACTGCTGGTAGTCTAGGAATGTCAGAGAACCTTTGGCATTTGTCACATTTTCTAACGTAGGCATGCGCGTCTTCCCTTAGGTTTGGCCAATAGTAACCTAGCGATATGATTTTGTCAGCTAAGGTTCTGGCCCCCGGGTGTCCGCCGCAAACACCTTCATGTACTTCTGCCAAGAGGTTCTCAATTTCCTTGGGATAGACACACCTTAGCAGGGGCTTCGTAAAAGATCTTCGGTAGAGGACTCCATTCATCACAACGAACCTTGGGGACCTCTTCTTGATAAGCTTAGCTTGAGCTTCATCTTCAGGGAGTTTCTCCTTCTCAATGTACTCAATGTAGTCATCGATCCAACATCTCTCCTCTTCATCTAGGAGCATGACTTGTAGTCTTTCATATGCAGGTTCCTTGGCATAAACTACGTATGGACTGGTCTTAGATGTAGACATGTCCATGGTTGCTAGTTTAGAGAGAACGTCTGCGACTTGGTTATCTTCCCTGCCTATTTGCTTGAGCTCGAAAAATTCCATCTTCTTCGTCATATCTAGGACAAGGTCTCTATACTTAGCAAGGGTGGGGTCTTGGGTGTTATACTCTCCCTTTACTTGTTTGAAAACGAGTTGGGAGTCACAGAAAGCCGCCACCTTGGTTGCTCCGTAGAAGGAGGCCAACTCAATGCCAAATATTAGAGCTTCATATTCAGCTTGATTGTTGGAGACAGGGAACTTGAAACGGATGGCGTCTTGCATAGTGTACTCTCCTTCCGGGCTTGCTAGTACAACTCCAGCTCCGCTTCTTTCTTTTGTAGCTGACCTGTCCGTATACAGGATCTAACAGTTGGATGGGAGTTCAATGGGAGAGTCTTTTTCCTCCGGTGCATTTTGCTTCCGGGAGGTGGGGAGATGCTCACCCATAAAGGCAGTCTCGACCATGAAGTCAACCAAAGGCTGTGCCAGGAGGGTCTTCCTTGGTTGGTAGGTGATATCAAACTCGGTAAGAGCGATGGATCAATTAAGGAGACGTCCGGAGCCATCCAACTTGTGTAATATCTTCTTCAGTGGTTCATTTGTGTACACGGTGATAGGATGTGCATAAAAATAGGCACGTAATTTCCTTGATGCAATGACTAGCTCGTACGCTATCTTTTCCACATTAAAGTATCTTCTTTCCACGTCAGACAGTGCCTTAGAGACATAGTAGACGGGCTTCTGAATTCCTTCGTCATTCCGAACTAGGACAGCTGCGACAGCATGATCAGTGGCAGCTAGGAAGACATACAACATCTCACCGGTAGTCGGACTGCTGAGCAAGGGAGGGGAACCCAAGTACTTCTTCACCCGGAGGAATGCTTCAGAGCATTCGGGAGTCCAGGAGAAGCTCTTGGTACCCTTCAGTGCCTTGAAGAAGGGCAGTGACTTTTCGGCAGATTTGGCGATGAATCTTCCAAGGGCCGCTATTCTTCCATTAAGTCTTTGAACTTCCTTGATAGTGGTAGGTTCCTTCATGTCAATGAGCGCCTTGATCTTATCAGGGTTGGCCTCTATTCCCCTTTGAGATACCATGAAGCCTAGGAACTTTCCCGCCGTTACTCCAAATACGCACTTGCTTGGATTCAGCTTCATGTTATTAGCTCGAAGGTTGTTAATTGTCTCTTCCAGGTCAGGAACGTGACTGCCCTCCTTAGTCTTAATGACCATGTCATCAATGTATGCCTCCATGTTTCGTCCTATTTGTGCGCCGAACACTTGGTTCACCATTCGATGGTAGGTAGCACCGGCGTTCTTGAGCCCAAAAGGCATCATGATGTAACAATAATTTCCCCCTGGTGTTTGGAAGGCCGTCTTTTCGATGTTCTCTTCCGCCATTTTTATCTGATGATAGCCTGAATAGGCATCTAGGAAACTGAGATTTTGGTGTCCAGCAATGGAGTCAACCAATTTATCAATTCTGGGAAGGGGATAGCTGTCTTTGGGGCAGGCCTTATTCAGATCAGTAAAATCTATACACATACGCCACTTCCCATTTTGCTTCTTCACCATAACTACATTGGCCAACCAAACGGGGTACTTGACTTCACGAATTATTCCGGCGCTGAATAATTTCTGCACCTCTTCCTTAATAGCTTCCTCCTTATCCCTCGCAAAATTTCTCCTTGTCTGGGAGATAGTCTTCGCCAAAGGATCAACTTCCAGACGGTGGAGGGCTACTTCTTCATTGATCCCTCTCATGTCTTCGACTCTCCAAGCAAAGACGTCGAGACTGTTTTTTAAGAGGGTGGTAATTCTTTCTTTCTCTTCTGGAGATAGTTGGCCCCCGAGTTTAATTTTTTGTTCAGGATAGTCAGGATTGATGACTACCTCTTCCAGTTCATCTACATGCTTCATTTCAGGACCATCTCGGAATTCCAGAGATTCGATAATGATTTCTCTAATTCTCCTCCCTCCATTGTCGTTTACATTGAGACCTTCTTCCTCCATAAGTTTATCAACGTCGGGAAGATCGACCTTCCTTAGGTCATGGTTGGCCCCTGAGTTCTGGTCGTTGACAAGGATGAGGTTTCCTCGGAGACGGACGGAACTATACCTTGGTCATCTGCAATTTCTTGGACCATAGGTACTTCCTCAGATACAGGTGGAATTGTGCCTTGGTCGTCTGCAATTTCTAGGACCATCGGCTCTTCCTCATCATCAAGTACCTCACGGATATAGCTCATTCTAGAGCTAGTCTCGGTGGTCTTCTGAGATTTAGAGATCTTAATGTTTTCCTCGGGGGTATCTATCTCCACACTTTTCGATTTCTTTCTGCTCTTCACAACATGTTCCAAGAAGTCTTTGGGGGTTGCCCTTACACATCCAATTCCCGCACGAGTGAGAAATTTAACTCGTTGGTGAGGAAGGGAGGCTACCATCCCAAGTTTAGCTTGACTTGGAATGCCTATGATTGCATGATAATCACTAGTCAAGTCCATGACTACAAAATTGACAGTGGCCTTGGCTCGGAAGGGGGGTTCACCGATTTCAATTTCCAGCTCCACAGTTCCCTTAGCTCCAACCTTATGATTGGTGAATCCTTCCAGCCTGCCATGATATGGTTCCAACAGGGTGTCTTTCAATCCCATCTGTTGGAAAGCGGAATAGTACAGAATGTCACGGGAGGCCCCCCGTGTCCACAAGTAGTCTTTCCGATTCCACATTATCGATCCTACCCTTTATCACCAAGGGTTGTTCACGGGCAGCACGGCTTCCTGTCAATTCGTTGGGAGAGAAACTGATGACCTCTTCCGCCTTATGAATCCAAGCAGGCACATGGTACACCTTGCTTAGTTCATGGATCTGGTCCCTCAGCTTTCTGGTGGAAGTTACTTCTTCACGGATCACATGCAACTTGGCCCTAGGAGGCCTACGCTCTCCATCTTCACTCTTGTCATCATCTTCACTTTCCTCCTCCTTTCGTTTTCGCTTTCCATCCTTCTTCATGACATAGCGGTCTAGCTTTCCCTCGTCGACCCACCGTTGTATTATTTTCTTGAGGGCCCAACAGCCATCAGTATTGTGGCCATGGTCCTTATGGAAATCACAGAATTTAGATTTGTCATGGGGAAACTTCGGTTTGTCACTCAGTGGACGAGGAGGAGGAAAATCTACCAATTGCATAATTTTTGAGATGGGTTTAGTAAGAGGGGTGAATACTTCCGGCTTTTCGGTGCTTCTTGTCCTATTCTTCCCCTTGGAGCTTTTACCGTTCCCATTCTCATTCTGGCGGGTGCCCGCTGCTTCCGGTTCCGTCTTGTCGGATCCCCTTTTCTTTGTTTTATCCTCGGCCATGGAAATAGCATAAGCCACCTTGTATAATTCGGCATTGGACTTAGGCTCTCGGTCGGAGAGTTCATATATGAGGGGACCCGATTTTAACCCAGAGTTGAAACAAACTATGACTTCCCTGTCAGTGAGGCTCTCTTCTACCTGGTCCGCCATTTTGCGGAACCGGTTGTAGTAGCTGAGGGTTGTTTCTCCCTTTCCTTGTTCGATATTGGCCAGGTCGGCCAATCTCATCTTCCTCTTACCAGCAGTGGCAAAGTGGTCTAAGAACATTCTCATCATGCCCCTCCAGCAATCAATGCAACCTTTTTTAAGCTCACGAAATCAGGTCAAAGCTGTTCCGGAGAAGGTACTCGCGAAAGCTTTGCAGAGCAGGTCATCAGCAGTGGTGAGGAGATTCATGGTTTGCTCAAAACTTTGCACGTGGTCTTTCGCATCGGTGGTCCCGTTGTACTTTTCAAAATTCGGTATTTTAAGGTGGGGATTGGGTGGTGCTTCAGTGATCCTTCGGGAGAAAGGACGGGTGGCCCAGTCATAGTCATCGTCATTGAATTTCTTTCCCATTTCCATATCATCCAGTCTTTGTTTCAACAGTTCCCATTGTTTGGTTTCCTCTCCTTTGTCATTGGAGCGGGTGCTTCGTTGGGAGCTACGGGTTGATTTATCTTTAGGGCGACCATTCACCCTACTGTGCTCCCCGTCATTCGATGGCTGTCCCGTTTAGATGGTGCCTTATCACGTCTTGGTCCCAACTCTTGGCCACCAAGTGTCATTCTGTGGGGTTTCGGGGTTCTCGGTCTAACAAATCGACTAGGTCGAGGAGAATCACGACGATATTGACGAGGACGAGGAGAATCATGACGATGCCGACGAGGACGAGGAGAATCAGGACGCCGAGGTGCTATGACTAGACGAGGAGGGGAAAGCCTCTTAGCCAAATTGAGACTCGTCCTTAGATCCTTGGAATTCACCTCCTCGTCCCTGGGAGTTAACCGGCTTCTCATCAACAACCTGATCCTTCTTCGGATTGTTATGCCGAGGATGGGAGGAATCTCGGGGTGCCTGCTTAGATGGCAAGACAGGATCGAGGGGAGGGGCTCGTCGCTCACCCTGCTCTCTTCCAAGAGGGTTGCCCATAGACGGCATCATGAATTCGGCCATGGAATGGTCTGGGTCCAATTGCAAAAGAGCAGCCTGTGTCTCATACATCCTTTGCATCGTCTCTATTTGTTTGTGTAGCAAAGAGCGTCAGTCAACGGGCTAAGTTCCTCCCGCTTGACCGGCGTCGGCATTCTTTGCCTTCTTCCTTCCCACTTGCTTCCCACGAGGACGAGTAGTACGAGGAAGCTCAGCACCCTCTCCCTCGGCATTCGCCTGACCCTTGGAACGAAGAGTCATGGCAAGGGGAGGAGGGGCGTCTGGCTGAGGTAGAGGAGGAGGAGGAGGTAGCTCCTCGGCACCTGTGTTAACCCCATTCACTTGGGTTTGATCCTCAGCAGTTACGCTCGTAAATTGTCCGTCCATTGCGAATCAACAACAAATTGTCAAGTGCAAATTTTCCAAAAATCACGATTTTCAATAGATCCAAATTCTGGCCAAAATTAGGGCAAATTTTGACCACAAACAAACTGCCAATCGCGATTTTACCAACACAAAAATTCAGGCCGCAATTAGGGCAGAATTCCACGCTAAAACGACTCCGACAAAATCTGGGTAAATTCCGATTGAAATTTCCAGATTTCGGCGGTTTCAAGAACAGAGCCCAAACGGACCAGAAATTTCCGTTCAAAACTCAGAAAATTTCCGGCGATCAACAGGCTTTTAGCGAGACTTTTCTAGGCCAAACAAAGGGTGTTTGAATCGATTTCCCGGCAATGGAACCAATTGATGATGCCAAAATCGTCAAATCAGCTCAAATCCAAGCGATGAATGCTCCGGTGATTGCAAGGCCTGAAAATAAGAGAAAACACGTAAACTATGTCGGGGCGGATCCGGCTAAAGGCCCTCCGGCGTGAGAGTAAGTTCACGGTTTGTACGTGAAAAAATAAATTGACAGAGTTTCTGTATGTAAAAAGTAACGTACCAAATAGTGAGCCATAGGGCTTGTATTTATAGGGATGGATTGATAGAATCCATGTTGAAGTGAATTTGTAAAGAGATAAGATATACTCCCTCCGTCCCACCTTATTACAAACCATTTTTCCGGGCACAATAATTAAGAAATATTATTAAGATAATGAAAATGTGTGGTAGGAAATGAAGAGAGAGAATGAGTGGAGTTGGTTGAATAAATTGTGTGGTAGGAAATGAAGAGAGAGAATGAGTGGGTGGGGTAGGGTGAATATAAAATAATAAATTTATTTCCATTTTGGGCAGTTTGTATTCACGTGGGACGGACCAAAAAGGAAATAAGTTTGTATTCACGTGGGACGGAGGGAGTAATCCTAAGAGAATCATATCTGTTAAGGAGTCATCGTTTGACTTGAATTGGTGTTGGTAATTGTAATCCTGATTGGATCATGACTGTATAATCCTTGTTGAATAAGGACTGTGTAATCTGTTAGCCAAGACAGCCAGGAGTAGGGTCGATTTATCTCGGCACTTGCATATAAGCCGAGATGCATGATTTTCCTTCCTCGTCATTTGATGATTGGCCGGCACGTAGATATGCCGGGGTAAATGATTTTGTCTCCTCGTCACTTTATGATATGCCGAGGTAAGAACTTTTCTCTCCTCGTCACTTGATGATATCTCGGAGTACGACGGACCAAGCATGATGATATAAGGCCGAGATGCATGTTCCTCGACATATGAGAAAGACCTTCCTCGACCCTGATACTTGGTCACTGGATTAAACTTATGGCCCAATTCATTCGGGCCCAACTCAAACAAGCTCATGTTCGTATCTCAGTTTATACCGTTCACCTAATAACCTCGGAGAAGACCTTCATCCTGAACACATTCCAATGTCATTACAAAAGATGCACACTAGAAACGATTGCTAACTGCTAAATTGTACCTAAACTACTTGGAATGGCCGCCAAGGCAATGATACAACACAAGCTGATTATAAGTTCATAACCAAGCTTGTTTTATTTACACACTAGCCTAAGCCCGTGTTCGTGTTCGAGAACACGTTTTTATTTTATTTTTTAATTAAGTCCATGTCCGAGGCCCTTTTTTTTTTTTTTTTTTTTTTTTTTTTTAAGGATAAAATGGAAAATGGACAAAATAGTGAGGGCAAAATGGAAATTTCGCCACATGCTACTGTTTATACCACTGTTCATGAGTGAGGTGGCACGGTGCCATTTATAATATAGATAACTAACGTTAAACCCATGTGCATAATTTTAAATAGGAATTAAGAAAGAAAAGAACGCGAGTCCGCTAAAATGTCATAATAGAAACCGTCCAATAAATCTCAAAAAAGTAAAACGAGATAGAAACAAATGTTCTGTTCATTTCATTTGTTTTTTTTTTCTTCCAAAATCATTTGTTTTCGTGCAAAGATAACGACTCGACATCGAAAACTAGATATGCTAAATAAGCACCGGCCTATTAATCACAAACATTTTTTTGTCCATTTGGTTTACCACATGCCTACCTAAAAGTATATAGACAATCAATGGCGGATCTAGAATCTCTAAAGTGCGAATTCACAATTTACACTAAATAATTTCATACTAAAATTTTCGTAACGCAATTACACTACAGTACAAAAGTTCGAATCTCATAGAGGAAAACAATACAAATATTTGAATTAAATTTGTACATTACGGGGTTTCATATTTTGAAAACGTTTAATAACATTATCATCCGTTACTTTCCTAAGAAAATCTTTTTCAATAAAACATAGAAGTCAATCGTTCAAAAATTGATCACAAATCTTATTTCATAAATCGTTTGTGATATAGTTCATCCCAGAAAAGCATCTTTCTACACTTGCAGTTGCTACGGGCAAAATCAATGCCAACTTCAACAGTCGAAATACATATGGGTATAACAATTCTTTTCTTGTTGTCACTAGAAGTAAGTACAAATCCGCAAGGTCCTTTCATTGATCAAACCTATCATCCGATTGCATATCCATAATATAAGTTTCTAGTTGATACATAAGAGCATTACCTTCATGATAAGTGAAGTCATCCGGATAAAACTGAGCCAACCTTATCAATTTTGATTAATCAAAATCAACAAATCTATCACTTGGATTTAAACTAGCAGCACAAAGAATCAACCCAGTATATATCTCATTGAATCGATCGTTAATCTCCAAAATCTGTTTATCCAAAATGTCATAGAAGCACTCCATACGATAATGAAAATCATGTGTAACATGTGTCTTATGGCGAGTACGGTGACAATTAACATAGTCAGCATTTATATCCAAATAACCAATGTTATTCTTACCGGAAAAGTCAATTGACTTATTTAGGAGAGATTCCCACCCATCAATTATTGTCATTTGCAATATTTCCTTGCTCAATTTAATAAGCGACATAACATTCAAAATATTTGTGTCTTTCTTTTGCAAAGATAGTGATAACTCATTTGTAATCAAAAGAATAGTCAACATTTATTGCAAATTAACGACTGAAAATATCCAAGTAGATCACGTGCTTGATTTCTTTGTGACGACTCAGTAGCATCATGAGAAACAACTTCAAGAACTTCAACAACAAAAGAAAATGATGCAGGAGGCTAGAGATTATAGACCGAACGAAATAACAAGAATCAATATTTGAAAGCTTAAGCTTTTCTCTACTTTATAAAATCAAAAACTGAGTTCTTTAAACCCTAAAAAAACTTTAAATACTCTAATGAAAACCCTAAAACGACTTGGAAGGGAAAAGCTAAAATATCCTGACTTAATTGTTCAAAATACCAGCAACTTCGTAAAACCCAATCTGATTTCCGTCACGTATGGCCGTGCGTGTTATTTTGCATGGTCGTACAAAAGATGCAGAATTTCCGACGTCAAGCACGGTCGTGCGTGTTATCTTGCACGACCATGTCACCAATCCGCACGGGCGTGCCCTTTCCAGCACACGGACGTGCATCTGATGCTTCACCTAATCCACCAGAAACATCGTCATTTTGATCTGCATCATCCTCCCCTCCTTTGAAAAGACTCGACCACGAGTCGACATCCTCGTAGAAGCACCATGATAAGCCGACAAATCCGACACATTGAAGGTTGTTGAGACATTATAATGGCTTGGCAAATTAATCTTGTAGGCATTGTCATTAATACACTCTAGAATACGAAACGGTCCATCAGCTCGTGGTTGTAACTTACCAAAACGTCCCCAAGAAAACCTCTCCTTGCGCAAGTAAACCCATATAAGGTCACCCACCTGAAACACAACTCTTTTACGGTGCTTATTGGCAAACTGCTAGTACCTATCATTCTGTTGAATGATACGCTGTCGGCTTATTCGTGGAGGTCCTTTATTTGCTTGGCACAATCGTCTGCATCCGAGCTGTATTGACTAGTCACCGGAACAGGAACAAGATCTAAATGACTGATCGGATTATGCCCATAAAAAATCTGGAATGGGCTCTTACCGGTTGTGCGATTCTGTGAATGGTTGCAAGCGAAATCAGCCTGTGTGAGTATCAAATCCCACTGGCATGGACTGTCACCCACCAAACTACGTAACAAATTTCCCAAGCTTCGATTTGCAATTTCCGTTTGCCCATCTGTCTGTGGATGATAAGAGCTGCTGAACTGCAATCTTGAACCCAATTTCCTCCACAATGTGCACCAAAAGTGACTTATAAACTTAACATCACGGTCAGAAGTGAGAGATTTAGGGATACCATGTAGCTTCACAATCTCCTTGAAATACAAATCCGCTACTTGCGTTGCATCAAAAGTTTTGCCGCAAGGGACAAAATAGGCCATCTTGGAGAAGAGATCAACTACAACCATGATGGAATCCTTCTGTAGTTAGGTCCTAGATAACCCCAATACAAAATCCAAACTGACATCTTCCCACGGTGCAACAGGAACCGACAATGGAGTATACAAACCCGCATTAGACTTGTGAGTTTTGGCCATATGACAAACCCGACAACATTCTAAAAACGTGTAACATCATGCCACAACTTAGGCCAATAAAACTGCTCCCCAATCAATGCCAACGTCTTATCTTTCCCAAAATTCCCAGCGAGTCCCCTTTCATGATTTTCTGAGATAATGAGATCACGAAACAACAAAATGGAATGCACAGTTTGTTACCTTTAAACAAGAACCCATCATGTAAGACATACTGGTGAACACTACCTCGCGTACACTGCTCCCAAATATCACGAAAAAATGGGTCATCATGAAACAAATCACGCAAACTGTCAAACCCCACTACCGCCACACGCTAGTATTCAACAACATGTGCCGTCGGTTTAAAGCATCCGCTACTTGGTTCTGAACCCCAGCCTTATGTTTGATGACGAACGTAAAAATCTGAATAAACTCTAGCCATTTAGCATGCCGAAGATTGAGTTTATGTTGCCCCTGAATGTACTTGAGAGCCTCATGATCAGAATATAGCACAAATTCCTTCAACAAAAGATAGTGTTGCCAATGTTCCAGAGTGCGAACAAGAGCATAAAACTCCTTATCATACGTCGAGTATTTACGCCATGTCTCGTTCAACTTTTCACTAAAGAAGGCGATCGGTCGACGATTCTGACTCAAAACTCCTTTAATACCAACATTAGAAGCATCATAATGAACTTCAGAAACATCATTAAAATCAGGTAACGCTAAACACATGAGCTTTTGTGACCATGGATTTTAAAACATGAAATGCCGTATCCGCCTCCTTTGTCCACACAAATACTCCACATTTCAGACATTTAGTAATAGGGACAATAATACTACTAATTTTGAATAAACCGGCGATAAAAGGAAGCCAAACCATGGAATCGCCTAATGTCATGAATGTTCGTTGGTGTTGGCCAGCTAGTAATTGCCTCCACCTTTGACCCATCCATCTTGATACAACATACCCCAAGAAAGTCACTTCTTTCGTTAAAAAATGACACTTCTTACTGTTAGCGTACAACTTTGAGCCCGCAACACATCAAAAATATGTTTCAAATGATCTAAATGCTGCTCCATAGATTGACTATAGACAAGAATATCATCGAAATAAACAACAACAAATTTACCGATAAATGGTCTAAAAATCTGGTTCATAAGCCTCATAAAAGTGCTCGGAGTGTTAGACAACCCAAACGACATCACCATCCATTCGTACAAACCATCTCGGGTCTTGAAAGCAGTTTTCCACTCATCGCCCGGCCTGACGCGAATCTGATGGTACCCGCTTCGCAGATCGATCTTAGAGAACACCTTTGCACCATGTAACTGATCAAGTAAGTCATCAATACGGGGAATGGGAAAATGGTATTTGATGGTGATTTTATTGATTGCGCGAATGTCCATACACATACGCAACGTACCCCCAGCTTTTGGAACCATTAATGCTGGCACCGCACACAGACTCATTCTCTCCCGAATGACTCCCTTGTCTAGCAGTTCCCGAACATGTCTCTCCAACTCTTCATGTTCCTTTGGCCTCAAACGGTAAGCAGCCTTCTTCGGAATTGATGCTCCCAAAATAAGATAAATGCAATGTTGAATATCCCTCATAGGTGGTAAGCCCGGAGGAATCTCATCTGGTGTCACTTCGTGATATACGTCCAAAAGAGGTTGTATCACTGCTGGCGATAACACTACTGTGCATTCCCCTCAAGAACTACTAATACATAGAATCCCATCTCCTGTTTCGTGATGCCAACAAACTCGGAATGGCTTAGCAGCTGATGGCCCACAATACCAGCTAATCTAGTATCTGTGGCAGGTTCCTTTCGCGGGTCAGTAGGGCACAAAGAAATAGCTAAACCGTCCTTGCGAAACGTGTATGTATTCTTGAACCCATCATGCTTAACCCAACGATCAAACAGCCACGACCGACCCAATAAAAGGTGACATCCATCCATTGGCACTACGTCACACCAAACCTCATCCTTGTAACGCTTGCCAATTGAGAATTGCACCAAACACCGCTTATCTACCTTAAGTTCATTGCCTTTGATCAACCATGAAAGCTTGTACGGCTAGGGATGTTCTTCAGTATTCAAACCCAACTTCTCAATCATTGTAGTGGAAACAACATTCTCAAAACTACCTCCATCAATAATTACCTTACATACCTTCCCTTTGGTGGTGCACCTCATGTGAAATATATTATGGTGAAGCCACTGTTCATCATCCCTAGCAGTCACATTCAAAACACGCCTGACCACCAACGTTGTCCCCTGATCAGTGAACACTTCCTCGGTCTCCTCAGTTGACTCAGCGAATGTCTCATCATAGACAGGTAACTCATCCTCAACCAAGGAAAGAACATGTCGATTGGGACACTCGGCTTGGAGATGCCCGAGCCCATGACATTTGAAGCATCTAGCTGGTTTTCGTCTCTTAGGAATCTCTGGAGTAATACTAGGTTTAGCTACTACCGGTGTCTTTGGATCCGACGGTGTAACCCCGTTAGGAACATTAGAACTGCTTCCACCTCGACTGCTAGTACTATCTTTACCCTGCCAACAGTTTCTTCCCCTCTTCCTTTTTATCTGTTTCTCAACCTTTAAAGCAAGTCGATAAACATCTTCATAAGTCCAATGCTGTTGTAACTGAACCACCTCTGAAATATCAACACGCAATCCCCCAAGGAAACGAGCAACTATTTGATCATCTTCCTCAACAACATCACATCACATTCACAAGCGATCAAACTCCTCGATGAAATCCTTAACCGACAAATCACCCTGTTTTAGATTGTGATATTCAATAAAATATTCCTGACGATAGTGATTAGGAAGAAATTTCCTTCTCAACAGTTTCTTCATCTTTTCCCAAGACTGAATCTTGGACTTACCCTCTCGAGCCCGTTGTTTCTTAACATGTTCCCACCAAATTGAAGCATGTTTCTTCAATTTAATGGCTACCACTTTCACCTTGTTAATATCAGTCCCACAATAAGGTCATTAGTTTGACTTTAAATGCAAATTAAGAAAAAATAAATGTTGTAAATATGAAAAATAAAATAGGATAGAGAAAGTGGGTGAATTTTTTTTGTTATAAAAATGACAAATTAATCATATTGTCCATTTTAACTAATCAAGCAATTAAAAGCCTTATTATGTTTTAAGACATAGCAAAAAAGAAAATAATAATCTTATTTAATTATTTTATTCTGAATGGAGGGAGTATTAACTATATGATATTTTACATCTTCAAACAATTATTACATTAAGAGTAAATGACATTTGACAAATGTTTGAAATAATTAACTACTTGCAAAAACTTGTTTTCACCTTGAACGATTATGATTCACAAGATTATTTATTTGTGTATAAGTTCCGCAAAGAAAAGATCGGGTCTCAACAATGTATATCCATAAACTTGTTTCATTGGTTGTGTGCAGCAATGGCGGAATATGGGGTTGTGTATAATTTATTTGAAGTTACTGTAGAGTTACCAATTGATTTAAAAGCTTAAACTGTTAGATCGGGTATCAACAATGTATATCAAGCTTTCACGGTGTTTTAATTAGTGAAAATATTTTTGCCAAAGTCTTTTAATTAGTAGTTGCTCCAAGTACGATAGTGGATATATTATTTCTTTATATATATTTTTTTGCTCTTTGAAGAATAGTTTTTGAAATCTTTAAAGCACAAGAAGTTTGGACTGATAACTCATACTAAACGGCTAAACCTCATCATAGTAGGTACACCTCTTCATCAAAACCATTACTATCACCTTATCACAATAAACCACTAAGTGTGGTCATGATTTGATGAGTGAAAAAGAGTCGGTAAGTTTGCCACGGTTTGCATTTTTTTTAAAAAAATTGGTTTTTCTGTTTTATTAATAATAGATAAAATGTTACTCGTGTTATATCAATTTACCTATAAATAGGTTACCACATGTATTTTACAGAATTCAAACCTTCACTATGAAATCTAATATCGGATACCACTTTAGCTAAAAAATTTTGGTTATTCATATGAAAAAAATGAAACTAGAATCTATTTGGGATGAATCTGCATTAACTTATAAGTGCCGATTTGTGTGATAAAAGTGATAGTTCATGTGTTTAAAAGTGTCAGATCAAGTATTCTTGAGTGCTGGTGCATATGCAATTGATTTTATAGGCTCATTTGAGCGCATCCAGTGTGATTGGGGTAACTTTTGACTCCAGGAAACAGGGAACACACAATATATCAAATAGAAGGGAATTTCGAAACCTACAAAAACACCTATGATAAAGAGTGTGAGTCCATGTGCTAGGAATACTAGTTGTAGTTTTAAAGTGTATCAGGTGTTGATAAGTTTCTATTATTTAGAAAAATGTCATTATTACGAGATATTTTGAACAAAGTTTTACTTATTTACAAAAAGGTCAATGCTTATTTTAAAACACGTGTTTCCTAAATGTCGGGAAAAATACTTTTTTTTCATAAGATTTTCACTGTTCTTTTTGTTTTTTAACCTAATATCCTTGGAGAAGACCTTCATCCTGAACACATCCCAATGTCATTACAAAAGATGCACAATAGAAACGATTGCTAACTGCTAAATTGTACCTGAACTACTATGGCGGCCAAGGCAATGATAAAACACAATCTGATTATAAGTTCATAACCAAGCCTGTTTTACTTACACATAACTAACGATTAAATCCATGTGCATAATTTTAAATAGGAATTAAGAAAGAAAAGAACGCGAGTCCGCTAAAATGTCATAATAGAAAGAGACATATACAAAAAACTACTTTAGAAAGATGAAAATTAAAAAAAAAAAAAATACATAAGATCGAAATTACAATTTTTTTTTGAGTAGGTCTGCTGAGAAACGCGTTTCTCCATAACTATGGAGAAACGTGTTTTTAATAGCCAGAAGCTATGCGTTTGATAATCAGAAAAAATTTCTGGATATCAGTCTCAAAGGGTTCTGGATATCCAGAAGCTTTGGAACGGATATCCAGAAGCCTTTGGTCGGATATCCAGAAAAAATAGATTTGAAGCCAAATCCAGGCCAAGAGGAAATTCGCTTATTGAAGCGTTTTGGATATCAGAAACCTTCAAATGTATATCAGAAATCATCAAATGAATATCAGAAACATTTTGAAAGTTTACGGATATTCATTTTGAAGGTTTTTGGATATCAGAAAACCTTCAAATGTATATCCAGAAACCATCAAATGAATATCCAGAAACATTTTGAAAGTTTCTGGATATCATTTTGAAGGTTTCTGGATATCACTTTCATAAGCTTCTGGATATCCAGAAGCCTTGGCCTGCATTGTCGCGCGACAAGTCGGGCCCCGTTTCTCCATAAGTTACGGAGAAACGCGTTTCTCCCCAGATTTTGTGTTTTTTTTTATCAGTTTTGATCAAACAACTGATAATTTTAATTATCAATTGTTCAAACAACTGATAATTTCAGTTATCACTTGTTTACAACTGATAACTGAAATTATCACTTGTTTGAACAACTGATAACTGAAATTATCAGTTGTTTGACAAAAACTGATAAAAAAAAAAAACAAAACAAAAAAAAGTTTTTTGTAAAAAAAGAAAAAAAAGTAGTTTTTTGTAATTTCCTATCTTATACTCCCTCCATCCCACACCAAGGTTCCTTGATGTGGATTTCACGTTTTTTAAGAATTTTTTTTGAAAGTGATAGAAAATTAGAGGAGAGAGAATGTAAAAATTAAATGTGGGGTAGAGAATAGTAGTTATTGATTGAGTTTTTTGAAAGTGGGTAGAAGATTAGAGAAGAGAGAATGTAAAAGTTAAAAATCTATAGTATAAATCACAACTCCTCCGTAAACAGTACCACATGCCAAATTTTTCATTTTGCCCTCACTATTTTGTCCCTTTCCCATTTCGCCCTTAAATTTTATTTTTTTAAATTAAAAAAAAAAAAAACTTGTCCTCGGACACGGGCTTTTACTAGTATTTAATAGGAGAGAGAATGAGTGGGAGGAATAGTAAGTTAATGATTGATTTTTTTGTAAATATGTTAACTTTATAAGGATATAATGAATGATTTTTTTTGTAAATATATTAAATCATAAGGGTATAAATATATTTAAAACTTGCCATTTATAGAAGGGAACCTTGAAGTGAGACGGACCAAAAAGAAAAGTAAGAACCTTGAAGTGGGACGGAAAAAGTATATTTTTTTTTTTTGTAAATGCCATCTTTTATAATTTTATAATAAGTTTTTTTTTTGTAATAAACCCTAATAGAAACCGTCCACTAAATCTCAAAAAAGTAAAACGAGATAGAAACAAATGTTCTGTTCATTTCATTTGTTTTTTTTTCTTCCAAAATCATTTGTTTTCGTGCAAAGATAACGACTCGACGTCGAAAACTAGATCGGCTAAATAAGCACCAGCCTATTAATCACAAACATTTTTTGTCCATTTGCTTTACTAAGTGCCTACCTAAAAGTACATAGATAATCAATAGCGATCTAGAATCTCTAAATAATAAACTGTGAATGCACAATATACACTAAATAACTTTATATTAAAATTTTCTTAACACAATTACACTATAATACATAAGTTCGATAGAATATAATTGTCTCATATAAAAAAACAATACAAATATTTGAATTAAATTTGTAACTTATAGGTTTTCATATTTTGAAAACTTTTCTAAGAAAATCTCTTTCAATAAAACATACTTTCCGTCACGTCTAAACGCGTCATTGGCCAGAAAATTGTGAGTTTGAGCAGACGTAAACGCAAATCTAATCGTCCTATTGAAATTTTAAAAATTGTTATTGATAAATAAATTATTTATTTATCAATAACAATTTTTAAAATTTCAATAGGATGATTAGATTTGCATTTATGTCTAAGTCAAACTTGTCAGTTGACCGAAAATGAGACGTTTAGATTGGGACGGAGGTAGTAGAAGATAATCATTCAAAAATTGATCACAAATCTTATTTCATAAATAGTTTTTGACATAGTTCATCACAGAGAAGCATCTTTCTACATTTGCAGTTGCCTTTGAAAATTGGTATAGGAAATTAGGTTTGACCTAACTTTGATCAAAATTCCAAGAGTTTCATTTTATGGAAAACGAATTTAAGTTGCAAATTATTAATCTATGTTCGGAGTAGATTAACGTGGTATATTTATTTTTTCAAAACCAATTTCAGGTGAATGAGAAATTAATGCCTAAAGTTAGCAACTTAAACTAATAGTTGAATAGTAAATGGGTAATGGAAAGTTATATCCCACATTGCTAAGAAAGGGGAATTAAAGACACTATATTAATGAGCATCAAATGAGGAGTCATCAAGTAGTTTTATTCTTGGGCCAATCAAGTGGATCATTGGGCCATCCATGCAATTAGTAGCCCAATAGTGTCAATTTTGGACTAGCTCCAAATTGACACAAGACCCGCGAAGGGCGGAATGGGCGGTTTAGGGCGCACTTTGCACGTACGCATCGGTCGCTGGGAGCTGTGGAGCCTTAAACTTTTGACAAAGTTCGGCTCGATAATGGTTCAGCCCCTGGTTCGGTTGGGCTAGGTCCGAAAGGTTCAGTCCAGTCCGGAGGGTTGTGGGCTCAATTGGTGGGCTGCACGCGGGATTGGGCTCGGCTCGTATTGGACCTGGAGCAGCTCAGATCGAAAAGGCTCGCCGGTTCGAAGCAAATGGGTTTGGTGCTGGTTCAGCCCGCCTGATCTGCACTCTCCAATCCAATCTGATCCAACGGTGGAGATTGCACCTGGTGCAATTATGACTATTTCCAAAAGGCACCCCTGCCTCTTCAGAAACTATAAATAGCCCCCCAGAATGTCAGTTTGATTCATTCCATCATCCAAGCATTAGAGAAATCTGTTAGTTAAACATATTGAAGCATTATTTCTCCTTCAAAGTTCAGAAATACCAAACGCCGTTAGTTCGCAGGTCTATTGATTTGAATTACTTCCATCAATAGTCGAAAAGTCGTTTTATCTTACGAGAGGATTGCCGATAATCTGTTAGCTCCAGTGCGGGGCAAATTCTTTTTACAGAGATTGTGTTTCACCAGACTCGACTTCCATCCCGATTAATTATTTTATTCTTTTTATCTTTATTTTTCGTCTCTTCATCTCCTTCTATTTTCATTTTTCGAGAAATAATTTATTTTGAATTATTTCTAAATTTTTAGAACTTTTATTAATAACAATCGTAAGAAGAATTTGATTTTAATTTTAATTTCTTAAAAATTCGCTATTGAAAATGATACCTCCCAATCTTCTGGGCCTATTCCCAGTCAAACCCAAGATACAACTAATCAGAATGTTGCATCTTCTTATGCTCCGACTCACCCGACACATGGTGAGAAACCTACAAAGTTCACGGGGGTGGATTTTTAGAGGTGACAACAAAAGATGTTGTTTTACCTGACCACCCTCAGTCTGCAGAGGTTCTTGAAAGAGGATCCCCCTGCTATACCAGTTGATGATCCCGACCATCAAAGACGGGTTGCCAAAGAGGCATGGGATCATGATAATTTCTTGTGTAGAAATTAGATGTTAAATGGGTTGGATGATGCCCTCTACAGTGTGTATTGTCTCGTTGAGACGACCAAAGAGTTATAGGACACTTTGGAGCGAAAGTACAAAATTGAGGATGCCGGTTCAAAGAAATTTGTAGTCGGCAAGTACCTTAACTATATATAAGATGGTTGACACAAAGACCGTGGCTAGTCAAGTAGATGAGTTTCAGTTGATTCTACATGGATTAACTGCTGAAGGGATGATCATGAATTAACCCTTCAAGGTGGCATCAATCATTGAGAAATTACCACCAGCGTAGAAGGACTTCAAGAACTATATCAAGCATAAGCACAAGGAGATGGGGCTAGAAGACCTGGTAATTCGTCTTCAAATTGAGGAGAATAGCCAGAAGAATGAGGCCAAGGCTGAAGCCAAGGCTAATAAAATCAAGATGGAAGCTAAGGTCCACTTTGCTGAAGCAAGCACAAGTAAGAAGAGGAAGCATTCAAGGAATGCTAGAAAGAAGCCGACCAAGAATTTTAAAGGGGCCTGCTACAATTGTGGCAAGTCCAGTCATGTAGCTAAGGATTGCAGGCACCCAAGGAGGGAAGACTTGAGAGGCAACAAGAATCAAGCTAACTTTGTTGATGATATGGAGCTTGATTTTGCCGCTGTTGTATTTGAAGCCAATTTGGCTAAATTGGATGACAATCCAAAAGAATGGTGGATAGATACAGGCGATACCCGCCATATTTGTGCAGATAAGGAGAATTTGTCATCTTAAACTCCCATTTCTGGAAGGAAGTTATATATGGGAAATTCTGCTACCTCCGATGTTCTGTGTATTGGAAAAATCGTGTTGAAGATGACTTAAGGCAAGGAGTTGACTTTACTGGATGTGCTGCATGTCCCAAACATCCGTAAGAACCTGGTTTCCGACGCTCTATTGAGCAAGGCCGGTTTCAGATTAGAGTTTGAATCCGACAATTTTGTGTTGACCAAAAATGGTCTTTTTCTTGGAAAAGGTTACCTCGAGAAGGGCCTTTTCAAGATGAATGTAATGAACGTAATCCGCCCTGAGGCGAAGAATAAAAGTGTTGTTTCTTATGTTTACTTGTTGGATAGTCCTAACTTATGGCATGATAGATTAGGACACGTAAATTTTAACACAATTAAAAATTTAGTGAATCAAGATTTAATTCAGATGTCTAAATCCGATTTGACTAATAAGTGTGAAATTTGCGTTGAGGCAAAAATAACTAAAGCACCATTTAATGCAGTAATAAGAAACACAACACCTCTTGAATTAATTCACACAGATATTTGTGATCTAAAGTTAGTGCAAACTCGAGGTGGGAAAAAGTATTTCGTTACATTTATAGACGATTGCACAAGATATTGTTATGTATATCTATTGAAAAGTAAGGATGAAGCATTAGAGACTTTTCAAATTTATAAGAATGAAGTTGAAAATCAACTTAATGTAAAAATTAAGAAGATTCAAAGTGATAGAGGAGGAGAATACGTTGCTCCGTTTGAAGACTTATACTGGGGATCTGGGATAATTCATCAAACGACAGCTCCATATACACATCAGTCTAATGGAGTAGCTGAACGCAATAATCGTACTCTTAAGGAGATGATGAATGCAATGTTGATAAGCTCTGACTTACCCGATAACTTGTGGGGGGAAGCCATACTCTCTTCCAACTATATTCTTAATAAGATACCTAAGAAAGAAATTGATAAAACTCCTTACGAATTATGGCATAATCGTAAGCCTTCTTATAAATACCTTGAAGTGTGGGGGTGTTTGGCTAAGGTTGAAGTACATAAGCCTAAGCAAGTCAAGATCGGACCTAAAACGATTTACTGCATTTTAATAGGATATGCAAACAATAGTAGTGCATATCGATTCATAGTGCACAAGTCAGAAATTCCTGATATGAATGAAGGAATGACGATAGAATCAAGAAATGTTATATTTTTTGAAAATATCTTTCCTTCTAAGGAACGGAAAGAAATAAGTTCTAACAAGAGAACTTATGAAACTGTGAATGGTTCTTATCAAAATAAAGAAGTAGTAGAAGAAGAAGGACCCAGGTGCAGTAAAATGTCAAGAGTTGAAAAATCTTTTGGTCATGATTTTCTTTCTTTCATGTTAGAAAACAAACCGGCAACTGTTAAAGAAGCTTTATCCAGTCCGGATGCTCCATTTTGGAAATAAGCTATTAACACTGAGATAGAGTCCATTATGAATAATCATACATGGGAGCTAGTTGATCTTCCTCGAGGATGTAAACCACTGGGTTGTAAATGGATCCTTAAAAGGAAGTACAAGGCTGATGGATCTATCGATAAGTTTAAAGTCCGATTGGTAGCCAAAGGGTTTAAATAAAAGGAAGGACATGATTTCTTTGATACATATTCTCCTGTTACAAGAATCACGTCGATTCGTGTTCTCACTGCTATTGCTGCATTGCATAACCTTGAGATACATCAAATGGATGTAAAGACAACTTTTTTGAATGGATAGTTGGAAGAAGAGACATACATGGAACAACCCGAAGGGTTCATAGCTCCTGGAAAAGAGCAAAAGGTGTGTAAACTTGTAAAGTCACTGTACGGATTAAAACTAAACAATGGCATGAGAATTTTGACCGAATGTGACAAGTGTGTCTACATTAAAGGAACATCTGAATCATTTATAACCGTTTTTCTTTATGTAGACGACATGTTGATAATGGGAAGTACTCATGATTTGATCATGAATACTAAATTCGTGCTAAAGAAACATTTTGAAATGAAAGATATGGGATTAACTGATGTTATATTAGGAATAAAAATTTCTAGAACATCAGAAGGGATAATCCTATCACAGTCTCAGTATCTTGAAAATGTTCTTCGAAAATTCAATGCCATAGATAGTCCTCCGGCTGAGAATCCAGTAGACTTGAATCTACACTCAGTCAAAAATTTAGGTTAACTAGTTTCTTAACTGGAACATGCTAGGATAATTGGAAGCCTAATGTACTTAACAAATTGTACAAGTCCAGACATCGCATATTCAGTGAGCAAACTAAGCAAGTTCACAAGTAATCCCAGTAACGATCATTGGAAAGCCTTAACAAGAGTATTAAGGTATCTAAAGTTTACAATGAATTACGTGATACTTTATAGAAGATACCCAAAAGTATTAGAGGGATACTGTGACGCTAACTGGATATCAGATACAAAAGACTCCAAATCCATAAGTGGATATGTTTTCACAATAGGTGGAGGTGCAGTGTCATGGAAATCCTCCAAACAAACATGTATAGCTCAATCTATGATGGAATCTGAGTTTATAGCCCTATACAAAGTTGGAGAAGAAGCTGAGTGGTTAAAGAGTTTGTTGGAAGATATTCCTTGTTGGAACAAACCTGTGCCTGCTGTACCTATACATTGTGATAGTCAGTCAGCAATAGGAAGGGCACATAGCAGTATGTATAATTATAAGTCTAGACACATTCGTCGTAGACATAATACCATCTGACAATTGATCTCAAATGGAATTATCACTGTTGACTATGTGAAGTCAAAGGATAATCTAGCGGATCCTTTCACAAAGGGTATAAACAGAGATTAAATGTTTAAATTTTTAAGAGGAATGGATTTAAATGCCACAACAAAAGAACTTTCCTTGCGGACATTCAACCTTGAGAATTGGAGATCCCAAGACCTTGGTTCAAAGAGACAACTAAGTTTTGGGAGTTTAGTAGAAACACTTGGAACATGTTTCATACTCATTCCTAGAACATCCAAGTGTATATGCCTGCAACAGCAACAGTGGTGAGGGTAAGTTTCTTAACTTTTAATGATTCCTATACCTACATGGTGGAGTAGCAGGATACTCTTTATAGCAGATCACCTATATAAGTGAGAAGTAATAAGGGTCGCTTCTAAATGGAACACTTATGAATGAGATATGGTCCAGGGCCGAAATAGACAAAAACGTGAGAACAAAAAGTGTTAGAATTATTATTGTGTAAATACTATTGTCTCGGTATACACTAAACAGTCAGTTGGTTCAAAGCATCACACTACTAAACTGTTGGGTTTTGGGGTTACAAACGCAGCGAAAGACTTAGAAATAACAAGCAAAACCCTAGCCCTTTAATCCGTCTAACATGAATAGTTAAAACCATGAAATAGAATTTACATACCTTAATGCGATTATGTTGATCTTTCAAAAACGGATCTTAGATTCAAATCTTATTTGAATCGATGAACAACCTTCGAATGTTTGAACCATTGATGAAAGTTGGATCTTCTTCTTCCTTGTTCTACCTTGGTGATGAATCAACAATGGAGGTCTTCAATCTTTAGGAGATAAATTAACCTCCCTCTAATGGTGATTCACACGCGAACGAACCAAGAACACTTCTTATTGGATTGCTAGATGATCCTTCCGATTATTGAAACACCTTTCAATAATCAATGGCTGATAATATGGAATTTACTTGGAGTGTTTTGATCTTTGATTCATAATCTAGATCTCTATTTTAGTGTTTCATAAACCCTAAAATAACATGTAATGGACTAGGTTGTTAATGGCTGCAAAAGGATAGTATTTATATCATATATAAATCCCCTAACAATTAGGGTAGGAATCCTTGTCAAACCAAAACCTTTTCCACCAAGTAAACCGCGTACGGACAAGACCAGAACGCTGGCACAAGTCATGCCCAAGAGCACGAGTCGTACCCAAGCCTAAATTAAATCATACCACGATTCGTGATGAAAAAAATCACTCGTGCGGATTCTTGTCACGAGTCGTCCCTTTTGTCATGATTCGTGATCACGAGTCGTGCTCGTGGTCACGAGTCGTGCCAGGTAAAGTGTGTCTCGCGATGAGTCAAGCCAATGGCAAACTATGTCACGCTACAAACCATGCCAGATTTCCAATTTCCAATTTTCAGCCAGAATCAAATTCGCTCTTTGTGTGTGACCCAAATAGGAATTATATTTATGTTGGTAGTGAGTCAAAACATCGACCTCACAAGATATAAGTGGTTTCTAGCAAACCATTATATCCACCCAATTAATATAACATCAAAGCTTGATTTTGCCGATAGATCAAATGTCACAATCCCTTTGTCCACGATGTCCAATTAAACATGAGTCATGGTCCATGTCAACTCATACCGTTCAATGCTTTCTCGATTCCGAATATGTTGATAATCTAAATGCATTTGATCTCTATCAAATCTCTTGAGTATGGCCATACATTTCATCAACACTATTCATCGAGGGGCCCAAGCAAACATATCTCTCACACAGAGAGGGACAAATCCCATCTTGATTTATCATTCTTCCCTACATGAATTCAATCGTGCCAACATAGCCCTTATTGCTATCCTATTAAAGATAGTGTTAGATTACATCAAACACGACGTTCATCATGTGGAAGACGATGATAATATCAGGTATAAAGGAATCAATGACACTACTATCATGAGATTTAATCATGACACATATGACTATTGACCATGTCATAAATCTCATTGGTAGGTCATGTCCAATACTTGTTCTCTAGCAAGTATCAATAAGTGTAATGTGCATCACATACATATAATCATCTCCATGATTATCTATTACCAACTTATACTAGCTATTCTCAATAACTAGGGACGCAGTTCAATATAATAAACATGTAAACATATAATGAACCAAATAGACTTTCTCTATAATAAATGATAAGGACGATTACATAACGGCATTAATTAGTCATAATTATCAACGGGCTAGGGCATAACACCAACAATCTCCCACTTGCACTAGGCCCAATTTCCTAGGTATCATATACCCATGGACCTAACATGACCATCATGCTTCTGCTTGTGCGAGAGTCTTTGTAAGTGGATCCCCAATGTTATCATCGGTTGATACTTTGCATATCTTAACGTCTTCTTATTCAATTTTCGAAAAATGTCTAAGTATGTGTTTGGATCGCTGATGTGACCTTGGTTCCATTGCTTGCACAAAAGGCACCACAATTGTCACAACAAAGTTCCACCGATTAGTTATACTTGGAACATTTCCAAAATAGTAAATGAACTTTTGATCAAAACTGCCTCTTTTAGCTGCATTAGAAGTCACTAAAATTCGGCCTTAGTTGTAGAATCGGCTACGATTTTCTGCTTGGAACTCTTCCAACAAAATCGCACCTCCAATAAGCATAAACACAAATTCTAATTGCGATTTTAAATTAACTTTGTCAGTTTGGAGGCTAGTATCTATGTAACCCTTACAACAAGATTAACTTCCAACCTTTCAAATACCAATAACGTATCCTTAGCTCTTCTTAAGTACTTAAGGATCGTCTTAACTGCCATCCACTGATTCTCAACAGGATCAGATTGGTATCGACTCGTCATGCTTAGAGCATACGAGACGTTGGGTCTAGTACAAATCATGGCATACATGACAGATCCAAATGCCGAAGCATATGGAACTTCATTCATTCCCTTTTGCTCATCAGTTGTCATAAGACAATGAGTATTGCTAAGAATAACACCATGACCCATTGACAAGTTTCTTTTCTTAGAATCTTCTAAGAACCTTGTCAATGTGAGTATTTTGACTCAAACCAATTTATCCTTTTAGATCTATCTCTATAGATCTTGATGCCACGGATGTAAGAGGCATCACCCATATCTTTCATTGAGAAACCTTTCCTTGACCAAGACTTTGATAGTCTTAAGTGTCGGAACTTCGTTTTCCAATGAGTAAGATATCATTGTCATAAAACAATAGAAATAATACTACGCTCCCACTAAATTTCATGTATACACAAGGTTTATCTTCGTATTTGATGAAGTCAAACTCTTTGACCAATTCATCAAAATTAAGATTCCAACTCCTCGAAGCTTGCTTTTACCCAAAATTGGATCTTTGCAACTTGCATACTTTATTAGAATTTCTTAGATTGACAAAACTTCGGATTGTATACTATACACATCCTTATGAATCTTTCCATTTAAGAAAGTCGTTTGATATTCATTTGTCATATCACATAGTCACAATATGTGGTTATGGCAATTGAAATTTTAATAGACTTCGGCATTGTAACTGGTGAAAAAGGTTTCAACATAGTCAATACTATGAATTTGCCTAAATCCCTTTGCTACAATCCTTGGCCTTGAAAGTATACACCTTCCATCCATGTCGGTCTTGAAGACCTACTTGCACCCTTTAGTTTTTACAACTTCAGGTAGCTCAATCAAGTTCCAAACTTGATTATCAAACATGGATTGTAATTCGGACTCCATGGTTCCTAACCATTTATTCGAATTAGGAGTGGACATCGCCTCAAGATAGGAAGTAGGATCGTCATTCTCAATGACTTCCACTTTATTACTTTTCGTTATGAGAAATCAATATTTCTCGAGTTCGGATCGTAACCTATCCGATCTACGATGGACTTGTGCATCTTGAACCGGTTCCACAACTCCTTGTGAACTTGGTTCCATCTCAACTCTTGGTTCCACATTATTTTCGGGTTCTTGAATTTCTTCAAGATTAATTTTACTCCCACTAGATCCTTTATTGAGAAACTATTTCTCAAGAAACGAACCATATAGAGCAACAAACATTTTGTTCTCTTTGCGGTTGTAAAATTAATATCCGAAAATAACCTTGTCAGATTTTGGTGCTAACTTATCAGAGACAAGTCTCTTCATATAAGTTTTGCAACCCCAAATCTTTATGAAAGACAAACTAAGTTTTCTTTCATACCACATCTCATGTGGGGTCTTAGGAACCGATTTAGTAGGGACTCGATTTAGTGTAACCGCATTATTTCTAATGTATATCCTCAAAAGGTAACAGGAAGGTCAACTTGACACATCATCGAATGAACCATGTCCCACAAGGTTCAATTCCTCCTCTCAGACACACCATTCATAGTGGTGTTCCGTGTGGAGTCAACTCTACAACAATTTCACAGTTTTGAGATGATTGTCAAACTCTTGGCTCAAATATTCTCCACCTCGATCTAATCGAAGTACTTTAATAGTTTTGCCAAGTTGTTTTGTACTTAATCTTGAAATGTTCGAAACATCTCAAACAATTTACTTTTGGACTTCACCAGATAGACATAGTCATATCTAGATAAGTCATTAGTGAATGTAATGAAATACCGAAATCCTCCCCTAGCAATGCTGCTTAATAGTCCACATACATCTCATGTATAAGGACCAATAAGTCACTAGCCCTCCCACTACTCTTAGTGTAGGGTGGTTTGGCCATTTTATCCAATAAATGAGATTCACATTCCTCAAATGATTCATAATCATATGAGTCTAAAAGTCCATGTTAATGGAGTTTATATATACGTTTCTCATTTATATGACCAAGCCTGCAATGCCATATGAACGTGTTGTTCACATTATTCAGTTTAGATTTCTCACTTATATTATAGATATCTTCAATATTATTTTGTTTCTTAACATCAAGGATATGAAGACCGTTCAATGACATATGCAATACAATAAGACATATCATTAAATAAATATAAAACTTCTTATTCTCAATAAGAAAATTATAACCTTCATCATCCATATAAGAAGCGAAAATAATACTCCTACTCAAATCCGGAACGTAGTAACACTTGTTCAAAACAAGTACTAGTCCACTAGGTAAAAGTGCTTCATAAGTCTCTATGGATAATGCAACAACTCTTGCTCCATTTCCACTCATAGGTTTAATTCACCTTCTTTGAGTAGCTTTCTATTCTTTATTCCTTGCACATTTAAACAAATGTGGGATCCATATCCGATATCCTATACCCAAGAACAAGAAGTCAAAAAGAAAATATCTATCATATAGTTACTTGAAGTAGTAGCAATCATATTGCCCTTCTTCACCTTTTAGGTCTTCCTTATAAGCCTTGCAACTTTGCTTCCAATGAAAATCTCATTGCAATGGTAGCAAAATGCATCCTTTTGAGACACTTTGGGTTTAGCCTCTTCGGCTTTGGCAACTTTTGCCCTAGGTTTAGCAACCTTTGCTTTACCTACTGTGTGTTTCCTTTTAAACCCTTTTCTTGTGTTAACCATTAACACAACAAACCTCTCTTGTCTAGCTTGCACTTGGAACATTCCTTTGTGCGTTGTGCTAGAACAAAAGCAGCTTCCATGTGTTCAAGTTCTTCATAAGAGCCTTTAAACATGGTGGCAAGTATAAGACAAGCAATATTATTAGAATCATCAACATGTTTCTAATGTTGCTCCTTATTTGCCCTTTGCAACATTTGCAGTAGGTTCAGCAGGAATGGATTTGTCAAGAACGTACAATTTTGCCTAAGAATAATTCTTAAGCTTCTGATCCAATCAGAATAGTCTGTACCGTTCTTTTCGAACTTGTCCTTCATAAGGACGGATCGCAGTAACAAGGATTAATCATAGTTTAATGCTATTTCCACAATAAGATATACATACAATATGAACACATATAAATATCAACACATTTACCATCTAAGAGCAAATAATGTATTTTACAAATACTCCCACTAAATTATACACCTTCAAATACAAGCATGTATCATATAATTATAGTGGGCTAAGATCCATATTTCACTTGATTTTGGTTTAACTGAGTCAATGCCCGAAATCAAGCTATTTAGATAGAAACATCAATCATATCTCTATATGACTCTTAGATCTTTTATGAGATTTTCTTAGACATCATATGTCAAAAACATGTTTTAAATCTCATCTATGCCTTGAGTCAAATCTCATTTGAAAGCACCAATTAAGTCAAAACCTTTTTTCAAACGTATGAGACATGGAACGATGCACCTAACTGAGTCAAAACTACATCAACCATTATCTCATCTTGATTACAAATTAAGATATAAGATGCACCCAACTGAGTCAAAACTACATCAAATACCCTAAAATTTCACAAGTGTTCTAGTCAAGGAATGGCATAAGACTTAAATATTTAGAAGGTTTTACACATAACAAACATCGCATGGTTGTATATGAAACTTATGTGTACATCATCATGAACATGGGATTTTCACATAAAATCCTACTTTAGAATCATACCAATAATCATATAATAAATAACAATTATAAATTACATAATTATTCCATTCTTAAAACATACGGATTCAAATAATCATGTTAATCATATTAAAATGAACATCAAATCCTAAATAAACAATTTGTTTCAATTTGAGAATTTACTAATCTACTTTAATCACATTAAATAGACCAAAATTCCATGTAAAAGACTAAACATATTAATCAATTATTAATCATGATCATGGCATATCACATATACTTGTTTTCTCAAAACAACACACATAAAATCATAGATCTATTTCACATATGGCATGTAAAGCATTTAATCACACTAAATTTAGCATGCCAATTTTAACCTAATCATGATAAGACGCTGCTCTGATACTACTGTTGGGTTTTGGGGTTGCAAATGCAACGAAAGACTTAGAAATAACAAGCAAAACCCTAGCCCTTTAATCCGTCTAACATGAATAGTTAAAACCATGAAATAGAATTTACATACCTTAATGCGATTATGTTGATCGAAAACGAATCTTAGATTCAAATCTTATTTGAATCGATGAACAACCTTCGAATGTTTGAACCGTTGATGAAAGTTGGATCTTCTTCTTCCTTGTTCTACCTTGGTCATGAATCAACAATGGAGGTCTTCAAGCTTTAGGATATAAAGTAACCTCCTTCTAATGGTGATCCACACATGAACGAACCAAGAACACTTCTTGGTGGATTGCTAGATGATCCTTCCGATTATTGAAACAACTTCAATAATCAATGGCTGATAATATGGAATTTACTTGGAGTGTTTTGATCTTTGATTCATAATCTAGATCTCTATTTTAGTGTTTCATAAACCCTAAAATAACATGTTATGGACTAGGTTGTTAATGGCTGCAAAAAGATAGTATTTATATCATATATAAATCCCCTAATAATTAGGGTAGGAATCCTTGTCAAACCAAAACCTTCTCCACCAAGGAAATCGCGCACGGACAAGACCAGGACGCTGGCATGAGTCGTGCCCAAGGGCACGAGTCATGCCCAAGAGCATGAGTCGTGCCCAAGCCTAAATTAAGTCGTACCACGATTCGTGATGAAAAAATCACTCGTGCGGATTCTTGTCACGAGTCATCCCTTTTGTCACGAGTCGTGATCACGAGTCGTGCTCGTGGTCACGAGTCGTGCTAGGAAAAGTGTTTCGCGCGATGAGTCAATCCAATGGCAAACTATGTCGCGCTACAAACCATGCCAGATTTCCAATTTCCAATTTTCAGCCAGAATCAAATTCGCTCTTTGTGTGTGACCCAAATATGAATTATATTTATGTTGGTAGTGAGTCGAAACATCGACCTCACAAGATATAAGTGGTTTCTAGCAAACCATTATATCCACCCAATTAATATAACATCAAAGCTTGAATTTTCCCGTAGATCAAATGTCACAATTCCTTTGTCCACGATGTCCAATTGAACATGAGTCATGGTCCATGTCAACTCATACCGTTCAATGCTTTCTCGATTCCGAATATGTTGATAATCCAAGTGCATTTGATCTCTATCAAATCTCTTGAGTATGGCCATACATTTCATCAATACTATTCATCGAGGGGCCCAAGCAAACATCTCTCTCACACAGAGAGGGACAAATCCCATCTTGATTTATCATTCTTCCCTACATGAATCCAATAGTGCCAACATAGCCCTTATTGCTATCCTATTAAAGATAGTGTTAGACTACATCAAACATGACGTTCATCATGTGGAAGACGATGATAATCTCAGGTACAAAGGATTCAATGACACTACTATCATGAGATTTAATCATGACACATATGACTATTGACCATGTCATAAATCTCATCGGTAGGTCATGTCCAATACTTGTTCTCTAGCAAGTATCCATAAGTGTAATGTGCATCACATGCATATAATCATCTCCATGATTATCCATTACCAACTTATACTAGCTATTCTCAATAACTAGGGACGCAGTTCAATATAATAAACATGTAAACATATAATGAACCAAAAAGACTTTCTCTATAATAAATGATAAGGACGATTACATAACTGCATTGATTAGTCATAATTATCAACGGCCTAGGGCATAACACCAACATTAACGACTAGTATATCCGATAGTATATTGCTAAGGAAGGTTCAAGGTCACAAGCTACCGATCCTGATGCAATAATAGTTCACTAAAATTTCTGAACGATTTTGCATTCATGCACGCATTATTATCATTCAAGTGGGGGGATTGTTGGAAGTTGGTATAGGAAATTAGGTTTGACCTAACTTTGACCAAAATTCCAAGAGTTTCATTTTATGGAAAATGAATTTAAGATGCAAATTATTAATCTATGTTCGGAGTAGATTAACGTGGTATATTTATTTCCTCAAAACCAATTTCAGGTGAATGAGAAATAAATGCCTAAAGTTAGCAACTTAAACTAATAGTTGAAGAGTAAATTGGTAATGAAAAGTTATATCCCACATTGCTAAGAAAGGGGAATTAAAGATACCATATTAATGTGAGCATCAAAGAAGGAGTCATCAATTTTTTTCCTTCTTGGGCTAATCAAGTGGATCATTGGGCCATCCATGCAACTAGTAGCCCAATAGTGCCAATTTTGAACTAGCTTCAAATTGACACAAAACCCGCGAAGCACGCGAATGGCAGAATGGGCGGTTTAGGGCGCACTTTTCACTTCACATCAGTCGCTGGGAGCTGTGGGGCCTTAAAATTTTGACAAAGTTCGGCTCGATAGTGGTTCAGCCCAGTTCGAAGGGTTGTGGGCTCGGTTGGTGGGCTGCACGCGGGTTTGGGCTCGGCTCGTATTGGACCTGGAGCGGCCCAGATCGAAAAGGCTCGCCGGTTCGGAACGGATGGGTTTGGTGCTGGTTCAACCCGCCTGATCTGCACTCTCCAATCCAATCTGATTCAACCGTGGAGATTGCATCTGGTGCAATTATGATTATTCCCAAAAGACACCCCTGCCTCTTCAGAAACTATAAATAGCCCTCCAGAATGTCAGTTTGATTCATTCCATCATCCAAGTATTAGAGAAATCCGTTAGTTAAGCACATTGAAGCATTCTTTCTCCTTCAAAGTTCAGAAATACCAAACACTGTTAGTTCATAGATCTATTGATTTGAAGTGCTTTCATCAATAGTCGAAAAGTTATTTTATCTTACGAGAGGATTGCCGCTAATCCGTTAGCAGCAGTGCGGGGCAAGATCTTCTTACGGAGATTGTGTTTCACAAGACTCGACTTCCGTCCCGGTTAATTATTTTATTCTTTTTATCTTTATTTTCCGTCTCTTCATCTTCATCTCCTTCTATTTCATTTTTCAAGAAATAATTTATTTTGAATTATTTCTAAATTTTTAGAACTACTTTTTATAACAGTTGCTACGGGCAAAATCAATGTCAACTTCAACAGTCGAAACACCAATAGGCATGGCAAGTATTTTCTTGTTGTTACCAGAAGTAAGTACAAATCCGAAAGGCCCTTCAATTGATCAAATCTGTCATCCGATTGAATATCCATAATATATGTCTCTAATTGATAATTAAGAGCATTACCTTCATGATAAGTGAAGTCATCCGAATAAAACTGAGCTAACCTTATCAATTTTGATGAATCAAAATCAACTAATCTATCACTTGGATTTAAACTAGCAGCACAAAGAAGCAACTCAGTATTTATCTTATTGAACCGATCGTTAGTCTCCAAAATTTGTTTTTCAAAAATGGCATAGAAGCACTCCACACGATAATGAAAATCGTGTGTAACATGTGTCTTATGGCGAGTAGGGTGACAATTAAAATAGTCAGCATTTATATCCAAACTACCAATGTTATTCTTACTGCAAAAGTCAATTGACTTCTTTAGGAGAGATTCCCACCCATCAATTATTGTCATTTGCAATCTTTCCTTGCTCAATTTAATAAGCGACATAACATTCAAAATATTTGTGTCTTTCTTTTGCAAAGCTAGTAACAACTCATTTGTGATAAAAAGAATAGTCAACATTTATTGCAAATTAACGACTGAAAATATCCAACTAGACTACGTGCTTGATTTCTTTGTGACGACTCAGTAGCATCATGAGAAACAACTTCAACAACAAAAGAAAACATGACAGATAAGTTCAAAAATGATCTAAAATTAGACCCCCAATGCATATCAGTGACTCTCAAAAGAGATAACTCTTGATTTAATCACGTTCCTGTCTCAGTTAAACCACTACCAAAATTTCTTCCGTCACTTTTGTAGCTTGTCATAATCGAAGCATATCTTTACGTTTAAAAAACGCTCCAACAACATTTGTTATGGTGGAAATCATTCTTAAAAAATTCTCAATATCGTCTTAATTATTGGCCAAAGCAACAAGAGCTAATTGTAACAGATGAGCAAAATAGCGAAAGCACATAGTCGAATCCGGTTATCATTTTTCAAAGTATCATCTTGTCTATGAAAAGCAACTTTAATAGATTGATTTTTTCTCAATAGATCTTCGCACATCTTTAATGAAATATAATGGACACTATTGACTCCGCCAATATATAAATCAAACCTCTCATTTTTATGCCAACTAGAAAACCTTCACTTATAAATGCACATGCACAAAATCTTTGATCACATGATTGATCTTTAAACAAATAACAACATAAACAATATACTTTGTCTTTTACAATGCTATACTCTAACCAATTACGGTATATTTGAACAATGTTGGATTAAAGCGACACATTTTAGTCCCAAACATCTTTGGAGGAAAATATGACCGTGGGGTTGATAAGGACCCTTTACTAGATATTATATTCTAATATCATCTACTTGATTTGGATGATATTTAGAAATCCTTTTACTAAGATTCGAAGAAACACTATTCAAATAAACAAATTCCTTACTAGCAGAAGCCATAATGGAAATCGATTGTTGACTTGGCACACTACTAGAATTGACCACCCAAAACTAGATTCACCATCCCCATATAGGCTTATAATACACCTTTAATCAACATATATTGAAAAAACATGAACCTATTTTTATCAACATTATTAGTGTCATTGGATACCAAAATGAATCTTAACCTAGAGCACCACAAAAGCATAACTAGTCATTAGTATAAAGTCATCAACCATTAATTAATTAATTCCACAAAAAACTTGCATTCATCCAAAAAGTGGGTTATTAGAATTTAGAATACGTCATTAGAAGCATAAAATTGTGGTGTGATTGAAAAAAAATGATAATCAAACACATATATTTAAAATTAAACATTTAATTAACACATATATTGAAATCCCCCACTAAATCTGAAGAAAAAAATCAAATCTCCAAAACTATTTTCAAACACTAGATTTCTTTTTACTTCAATCTGGAGAGAGAGAAGTCAAAAAATAGAATTGAGGGTTTGATATACTTACTATATGGTATAGGATTGATGCTTGGTGATGAAGATCGGTAGTGGGATCTGCTTGTCCTGCTCCGACGCTCCCCTCTTAGTCATTGCTTTTCTCTCTGTTCTCTCAGCAAATTTTTGGAAAGGAAAGAGTTAGTGATTTGTTCGGTCAAGCGAGGTGCAACAGTGGTAAGCCGCTGCCCCTCTTTTTGGTTTACTAAGTTCTGCTCTAGTTATAAATATTTAATGCTATAATTGATCATTTTTGGGGGTGCACTTAGTTAATTTTTTTTAAACCAATAAAAAAATTTAAACAGATGCACGTGAACCCGCACCTATAACAGTAGATTCACCCCGTGAATATTGATTATGCACAATATAGCTTTGTGAGGACTTATATATAGCACTAAACTACCACTGGGTATTAAGGATATTAAAAATCCTTTTACATATAGTTTTATATTTCCTATTGCTTGTATTATTTACTTTCCTAATAAGATTACTATTGTATAGTTTCCTTATTTGATTTATCTGGAATATCTTGATGAGAAGCACACCATCTCTTGTATAAATACTTACTTTATGAATAATAATATTTGAGTATTTTTTAACATAATTCCTTCACAACCTTGTGAGTGTTTTCCTTCATGAAATTCCTCCACAACCCCTCCATAACTTTTTCACATATGTTATGCAATAACTTCTACCCTGGGCACAACGTCATATATGAAATTTTAGTTGGGCATGTGCAACCAAGGGGAACCAAGCTGTTTGTCCTCTTTAGGCCAATATATACTTAGTGTTTGATGATGCAAAAAACGTCGGATAAGCCCAAATCCAGTAGTACAAATATTTCTGGTGACTTGCATAGCGTGAAAAAGATGAACAAACAAGTAAAATAGGCCGAGGCTTCACCGGCGAATGCCCTCCGATGTGAGAGTAAGTATTGGAGTTTATGAGAGTGAATCAATTGACAATAGTTCAGAGTTAAAGAATGCATTATCAGAATTATGGGATTTATGTCATGTATTTATAGTGTTATTAGGCAATTTTTTGCCTTAAAAAGGAAGTTTAGGAGTAAACTAAAGAGTTGAATCCTATTCAGATCCTAATTCCAAGGTTTTCATATTTGACTAGGATTCGAACAATAGAAACCAGATGTAAGTGGGGCAAGTCATGTTAGATGCATGGCCTTGGTCGACTTAGCCCAAGTTAATGGCCATTGATCAACATAGTGCTTACGTCATGAGGAGACAGTCAAAGGTAGGAAGGCCCACTCCCTTAGTCATGTTGGGAGATATATCCATGATAAGCTTATATGTGGGAGAGATGGTATTGGTTGACATATCAGACATACATTGACCTTAGACTTATGTCCATTTACACTATTCTATATGACGATATTCCATTATACTTTGGTCAAATTACGAGTATGTCGAGATGTCTTAACGACCATAGGTTGGTAGGTTCATCACTCCATATGTTGTTGTTAGGAGTTGTACATATGTTTACATGGGACTAGGCCCCTTAGGCCCCTTGGGCTTGCCCATAATTTGACCCAATGGGGCATGCTCGGTTTATATCATTCAGTGGCTCCCAAATTTCTAGCTCAAATTTGTCGAGGAGAAAGTGAGGTCGTGTCACCTCGTCCTCGTCTTACGTATATGAAGGGGTTTTCGTGGATTTTGATGAGACTAATGATTTTAATTGACGAATAATAGCATTGATTAGCATGCCAGATATTGACACGACATTCTTATTGGGAACACACCTTTGCATTTAATTTGGCAAGTGGGGAGTCGTGCGACCCATTTATCCCGACCCTTATTCACCCATATTCGGGTATAAAAGGAGAGGTTTCACTCATTTTCACTCTTTTATCACCATTTGGGTTTGAGTATGAGTGTAAGCTTCTAATTTTTCGTGTAATTCTTGTGCTTCGCTTGATTTTTGGCAATTTAGGATTGTTTCCTTTGATAATTTCTTCTTTACGTTTTCAAAATAGATAAATCCTCATCTCTTGACCCTTTTTCTTCATTGTTGAGTTAAGGTTTTGTTAGGGTTTTAATATTGCCGCCATTGTTGTTCTTGGAGCCCTCATTTTGTTCATCATGTCTCGTACTTGGAGTAGTAATCCCAACACCGTGTATTGTTATTACACCCAAAACCTCTGCATTTACAAGAGGACAGATGGTCCTTGGATGTGGTAGGTTTGACAGAAATTGGGGAAATTTTGACAAGGTATCAAAAACCTAGGATGGATGTGGTGTATCCCAATAGATTTAGGATCGATCGACTTGATGTCAATAGCCCCAACGTGGTGTTATTCCACGGGTGGACTGAAATCCTTGACCATATTATGATGTAAATCGATGCAGCGAAATAGTAACAAGGCTTGATCGAAATCAAAACATTCAGCAAGGAATCACAATTCCTTAGATAAATAAGAACTTTCAAGGAAGATCTTCTGCAAGTCAATAAAGACTTAAAGGTTTAAAACCCAAATTGCAAAGCAATTAATTTTATTTATAAAAAATAGTCTAATTTTCGGATTACAACTCTAGGCCTATTTTATAGTGGCCATAAAACTTGAAAATCAAGAAATAACATCCTAAAATAACTCCTAACCTAATAGGTAACCTATTAGGACTTAAAAACTGGTAAATCTACTCAAAATCTTCTCTAAAATCACCTATAATTGACCTATTAAAATTAATGACGAAAATAAGAAATAAAATATAAACTAAAACAGATTAAATCCTAAAATACTAATTAAAATACAAAAATAATTACTATATTTGACTTCGTCAAATATCCTTCCTACATCATATTAGCCTCTACTATCTGATATCCGGACATTTAGAGCGACCAATGTTAGGTGATGGCCCTTCCTCGACTTTGTAGTTGAGACGAGGGAAAAGAATACTCCATTGTCGTCGTCGTCGTTACTTCAATGTCCAATACTGATTCTCATGTTTCTTCTACAGATATGGCCGGAGGAGGGAGAAATCCCCCAACTGCCAGTTCTGATGTCGGGACCTCTACGTTTAGGATTGTGAATGCCTTTGATGAAGGGGCGCATGCTGGATCTCGTCATCGGGGAGGCCATAGTCGGACCTCGAGAGGTAGGACGAGCATTCCCATGGGAAGGCAAGTAAAGGCTGGAGAGCCTATAATAATTGACTTCTACGATAACTACAAGATTCCAAGTAGTGAAAATAAGTTATCATATTCCCCGGTTGTGCCTTTGGAGGACGAGGATGCTCGGAAGGCATTCTTCTATAACTTGACACACGTCTCATTTTACTACAAACAATTCCAATTGGACCTTCGGCTTTCCTTAGATCCATTTATATGTGAGTTTTTGGATGATATGCAGGCTGCGCCGGCTATGATAAGGGCTAATGCCCTGTGGTATTTGACCAACTTCATAGTTTTTTGTCGTAGCTTAGGCTTTGAACCTTGCCAATAGGCTTTCTACAAAATTTTCCAAGTGTCCTTCAATGAATCGACTAATGTGATCGTCATTAGGAGTGATCCCCAACGTTCCAAACTCATTTACCTTGTTTCTAGCAAGGTCTATGAATGGAATAATCATGTTATAAGGGTGGAGAGCAGGCAAGGATGGGAGTTTGTCGCCCCTACTAGGTCTCCTTATGAGCCAGAGGAGGTATGGAGGCCAGAGTGGAGTGGTCGGCTTGTGGATAGACTGGAGAGGTTTGACGAGGTGGGAACTCTCTGTTAGTCAAGTCTTGAAGATGAATACCGATACTATGTCCAGGCGGGCATAATGTCTGGTCCCTTTGATGGGTTGACGCCTTTGGTTCCCATAGTGAGGGTGAACCGATATCTCGACTGGATCGTGCATCCTGACTTGGTCTTCTATGCCGAGGGTGAGATATGCCGGCTATATGAGGGGAGATTCACCCAAGCTGAAGATGTTCCTAGCTGCAACTCTCTCATTTTTCTTGTGCAAATTTCGTGTCCTTGACCAATATTTCTTGCTCGTCTAAACGTTTTCTCTTGGTTTTGTTTGCATATCTTACTCCCGAGCAGGAAAGAAAAATGGAGGAGGAAATTCTCGATCTCCATGAGTTGATGAGATTGAGGAGATGGACTTCCAAGTCCTCGACTAGAAACAAATGCAAATCTGATGCAGTTGTCCGTCAAGAAGCTTTGTCGACCATGGAGGCTGGGGCCCTCCCCATGAAGCCAGCTAGCATGGCTGAGGGGGAGAACGAGGAAGGCCATGCCGAGCATGGTGCTGGGGACGAGGAGTCGTCTGCTATTGAGGACTTACCTTTAGAGACTCCTGAGGCCTTGGTTTGCGCCGGATTTGAGGATATCTGGGATAATGGGGCCGAACATGCTTCGGCCTGCCAGAAAAGAATGAGGACTGGGAAGGAACCCGTCACTGAGGAGCTAGTTCATAAGAAGGTATCCGTTGGTCCTCTCTCCATCACTGAAGTACCTCCTCATCAAGGGATGACTTAGGACGAGGTTGAGCAACTTGCTGACGAATATAACAAAGTCTCGACTCTCAAGGGGGTCGATGTGTATGCCCATAAGGGCCCAAAGTTGAGGCTTAGTTGTTCTGTCCTGCATCGAGCAATGGACGAGGACCTGCTAGACCGCCTTCTGGAGTCCAATACTAGCCCAAAAAATGTGGCTAACAAGAAAGGGCTGCTCTTATGGGAAGTATGCTTGATCGACTTTAGTCTTTATATTCTACGTTGAGTGTTTTCTCACTTTACTTTGTACCTTTGTTTTTCTTGTGCAGCTTGCCACGATTTCCTGTTATAAGGTGATCAAGAGCATGGCGCTCTGGAGAAGGAACATAAGTTGGAGAAGCAAGCCAAGAAGGATAAAGTCGGCCTAGCTAAAGCTGTGGAACTCCTCAAGTCCTTGAGGGAGGAGGTGATTGAGCAGAAGAGGGCCAAGTCTCAGGTTGAGGAATCGGAGAAGGCAACCAGGAAGAGCTCCAAAAGAGTCAAGATGCGGTTAAGGCTGTAGACACCCCATTCTGAACCAATAATTACATAATTGCACTACTCTTCGTCTCTCTTTTGTATTTTAATGAAAACAAATTAGTTTTGTCATGTTTCGTTAAGTTTCTAACTAACCTTGTTAGTTTTGGACCTGACTGACTAACGAAATAACCGAAGAGGGTAGAATGGTCAACAGACTAGTTGTCCCGAGCGAAACAGGCGTGTCTCGCGCGAGACAACCCCTCTGCAGGATGTGCAAAATCACTTTCCTTCTCCGTTTCAACCTCTTCTCTTGATAAATATCATCCAATCTGGGTCTCTACTGACTGGAGAGTTCTGGAAGCTTCCTTGGGAGGAATCCCAATCCACTTTAACCTCCTAAACTTGGTGATCAAGTCATTCATCCCCTATAAATACTTGATGACTTTCAGTATTTAGGAGGACGGTCAATCCCCAAAATATTTACTGATTTCTCTCCTTGAAAGATTCCTGTAAATCACTCATAAACAAACACCTAAATTCGTTTATCAGCCTTGTTGATCAACGAACAAGCCTAGAATCGAGGCGGAACTCCGTCCAAATCATTTCTCGACCGAGAAGACACCTTAGAACCACGTTCTAAACCAAACTCTCCCTAAACACAAGATAAACTCCTATATTTTGAATTTCTTCTTCTCAACCCCTCTAATTGCTTTTAGAGTATTGTAATCCTATCAAAAGGGTTAGTCTAGAGTCCCTTCAATCCATGGAGGCGATCTCGAAGCATATAACCCGACATTCATAATTAAGAAATTAATTAGGGTTTTCTTATTTAGATATTGTTTGATTGATAATACTCAATTGGCAAGACCGATCTCCGGATTGGGTGGAATGGGTGCTCCTCGACCTTCTAATTCCATAAATTAACCCCCGAACCCAAATATTTTCAAAAATATTTTTCTTATTGTTTTCCTAAATAAATAATAAGTGGCGACTCTGTTATTCATATAAAAATTGCATCGCTATATTTTGGCGACTCCGATAGGGGTAATTAATTATGAGAGTTAGACTTGCATTACAATTGAGTATTATCAATCTTTTTAATTTCCTGCAAAAAATGATTTTTCTGAATTTTTTCGAATTTTTCTGTACTATTTTCGTCAATTTTTTTTTATTCTATCCGAATGCTTGTCCAGCGCGAGACATTGTGGCATTAGAATCAAACTTGGTTGACTTTTCCTTAAAAGTTTGACTGCACAAAAAAAAAAACTTACAAAAAAGTTTTTAAAATCCAGAAAAGTCAAAATAAAATTATTATTTCTATTTTGCTTGTATTAACTTTATTTTGCAGGGTAGAGTAATTATTAATTACTTGAACTATATACTTGCGTGAGATTGAATTATTTTAATTTTTTACCGGTTATCGGGTGACTCGGACTTTATAATTAATTAATTTAATTCTCTTTCTCTATCTCTTTATGTGGAACTGCGATGGCCCGAGTCTTCCTAATTTGGGAGAAACGTAGGCAACCACTTGGTGCGGCCATTATCTGTTTTTCTTTTAGTTTTCAAAAAAAAAACTTTCTATTTTACTCTATCACCTAGATTGACTCTCACACACGTGCACTCATGTTATAACTGTCATTGCACTCATACCCTGATAAACTCGGGACTCACACTAAGGACGGATGATGGTAACTACCTAGTCGCCGATCTCTCCGAAGTTGGATCATCCCACTCCGCGTCTTCAATCCACCTAGATTGTCATATCGCGGGAAGCTTAGCCTTCCAGCCCTGCATCAACCACATATCATGTAGATTTAATTTTTAGGACACTCCGTGACCGGTCGGTTTGATCTTGGAATCCTTGTAATCCCTTGTCAAGATCGTTTTGTGCAATAAATCATGGAAAAGAAATCAATAAATTGTCGGTTCAGAATTGTCCCTTCGAAAATGTTCCTATGATTGTCCCTTCGAATTTGCCCCTAAAGAGAAAAAATTTCTTACCAAGTTTATTGCACAAAACTCGATGTTACTTGGGATGACTTCGACCCCTAGGTCCTTAGGTTTGGTTTTCGAATGTTAGAAACCCCCAAAACGGATTTTCCGTCCGACCAAAATTAGGATTAAAATCAGAAAAATGTGACTTCCCGTGGTGTTGTCTCGCGCGAGACTACTTGTCCCGTGTGAGACAAGTGTTCTGTCTCTTCGTGTTTTGGCCAAAACCTTCAAGACTTCATACACCCTATTCAACCGACTTGTTGGGACTCGATCATGGTTTAATACGGTTGCTAAAAATCTAGGTTCATCACCAAAGCTCGACGCAATGTCTGCTTCTCCTTCTGTTACCGAAGCCGAAATCAAGGAAGCTAAGGCCGAACTCATCCAAGCCCTGCTTAAGATGGATGAAAAAAGTAAGAAAATTGAGGAACAAAATGCCCAAATGGCCGTCCTCTTGCAAGAGCCCCACGATATGAAAGTCAAGAAAGGAAGAAAGCAAAAGAAGAAAGAGGAATCCTCCTCCGATGAAGAGGAATCCTACCCCAAAAAGAATTGGAAAACCAAGAAGGCAAGCAAGAAAGAAGAAGAATCCGATTCATCCTTTTCCTCATCCTCCTCCGATGATAAGGGACATATCTCCAAGGATACTAAAACCAAAGAGGAAGGTAGTGATGAAACTACTAAAATTAGTAACCATGTTACTAAGAACTACCTTGAGAAGAAACTTGCAACCCTTGACACTTCAAAGGGATCATTCGTCCCATTTGATCCCGATGCTCTTCAACAATCCATCACCAAGTTTCCTCGCAAGTACAAGACACCCGATATTGCCAAATTTAATGGCACTACTTGTCCTCGAGCTCATGTTGAGACCTACACTTGGGCTATCCTTCCAATGGGCGTTGATAACAAAATATTGGCCAAATGCTTTCATCAAACTTTGGAGGGTGCTGCAAGGGTTTGGTACATGTCTCTTCCTATGAATATAAGGCTTGACTGGTCGTCTTCATGTTTAGTCTTCCACAGGCAGTTTGAAGACAACTCCACTTACCGCCCTACTAGGAGGGATCTTGAACAAAGCAAGCAACATGGAAATGAGTCTTTCGCTGACTTTTCTAGAAGATGGAGACTCAAACTTACCGAAATTGTCGAAAGACCTACTCTCAAAGAGCAAATCCACATCTTCCTCCAATGCCTCCGTGATGAATTTCAAGAGAAGCTCGCCGGTAATTACTTTCCTAGTTTCAATGAACTTCATGAGTCCGGAATTAGGATTGATGACTTCCTAAAAAGTAAAAAGAAGGAAAGTACTTTTCGCTACAACAAGCCCACCACAAGTAAGGATACTTCAGTCAACGCTATTGCATTCAACCGCTAGAACACCGGCAAGTATTCTGCTGTTCCTCCTCCCGAAAAGAAAAAGAGGCACTATGACAAATTTAAAGGATCACTCAAGAAGAACTCCTCGTTGTTCTTGTCAAGAATGAAAAGATCAAACCAAGGGAAGGCGGTCCTCCTAGGGATATGGGTCCTAATCATGCTCATCACTTATTCTGCAAGTACCACAACTTCACCGGCCACAACACCAACACTTGCCACCGCTTGAAGGATATCATCCAAGACCTCTTTGACAATAGAGAGTTAGAACATCCCAAAATCATCACCAATCCTTTCCCTTATAATACATGAAGAAGTTGAAGCTCCAAGAAGAAATCTAGACTTACTACTTTGGGGCTACATCTATCCTCTCCCTTTCTCCTTTAATAGAAGTAGATCTAAGAGTTGTTTTGTCTTTCTAGTACTTCTCACCTACTCTAGTCCGTGTCATCTAAACTATCGAGTCTGTTTTAATTTCTCCATTAATCAATGTTATTTTCCTTTCCTAAACACTTTCCCTAAGGTTATTCTACCTCATGAGTATCATTTAATGCAAAATAATGGACCCTCCATTCTCTAAATCATCGCAAAAATAGAAACTTCTAGACGAGTTTAATAAGGATGTTATCATTAGAAGGCTTAAGGGCTAAACATTACCCCTACTGAAAGTCAAAGGTTAACAAACGAAGAAAGTCAAAGGCGCTGCTGTCAACCTTCATTTCGAGAAGAGTGGGGCTACTCATTTCAAAGCTTTGAGAGTACAAAAAAAAAAAAAACTCTCAAGCTTTCATCATCCCCACAAAAAAGGTGAAACTTCAAATGCATGAACGATTCTCCCACAAAGAAGAGGAGTCAAGTGATACCAACAAAAGAAATGAAGATTACTCAACATCCTCCAACCACAAGTGAAGAATACTTTCAGTATCAAGAAAAATATTTACCCTTAAGTCATACTAATGATTGACTTTATTCTCAAACTTATTCAGAAATATCTAGATGATGCATGGTTCAATTAAAGGTAGAGCAACTTTTCTAGATCTTTGTGCCAAGTAGCATTTCATGTTGAGTCTAGAGGCTTCTTATTAGCTGCTCTCATACACACTCTTGAAATCCAACCATCAAAACTGGGGCTTTCTAACCTTTCCTCCCCCAGTCAATCTCTACTTCAACTCTTCAAAATGACCAAATCTGCATTAGGAGCTTTCCTCTTTGTTTCTCACTCTCATCATTAGAGAATAAACTTCTCCAAAGAGTCAATGCTTGGATCACCTTCCAAAGAATAGAGTCCATCTCTCCTCAACAAACTTGAGATCTCATTTCTCTCTCCTCAATAAGATTTTCTCCACTGAGTTCTCTTCGAGTTAACATATTATTTTCAAAAAAAAAAGAGAGAGAGAGAGAGAGACGCAAAAGAGATGCCCACTAGATTGAAAACCCGAAAGGGCGGTCTAGGCAAAAACCAGGGTGTGTCACTGAAAAAAAAAAGAAAAATCAAGGACAAAGGGAGACCATTCTTCAACCTTCTTCATCGAACATCATTTGATCCTATTCAAATCAAATCAACAAGGAGAGCCTTCTTCGATCATTTTCAAATCAAGAGAGCAGGCTCACAAGTCTGTTCACAAATTCATCTACCACATTCAAGCAACTTGGGGCTTGAGACAGGAAAGAGACTTGGACATAAAGCCATTACGACAGTCGACAGATTTGTAGTTGTTTGCCTCCTAGAGACACGACTCAAGAGAGAATTAAGAATGAAGATTCACAACAGGCATAGATGTGTTCACACAAGGTTACTCATCGAAAATCTACAACAATGAAGAAATAGTATGATACTCTCACTGACTAGCAACATATTTTGCAAAACCTGATTTGGTCCCAACATGTGAAACACAAGTTCACTCATATAGTTCACCCATCTCAAATATAAATCCATACAAATGTCCCTACATGTCCATATACCATATACTCATACATAAACTCACTACCAAAATGACCAACCAGCCATTTACATGATCAGACATGGACATCACCACATGAGTCCAGTTAAACAACTAAAATCTGAAAAATCTATTTGGAATCTTTATGTGCTAACATGTACAGAAAGGTAAGAATCATTCGGGTCTATCCGAGACCAGCATGCATATATCGTTGCATTACAGGAGCCGACAGAACCTCAACCAACAACTTTAAAGTCCGTGACCTTGGCAACAACAACAACACTTATGACCTCAGGTGCAGTATCAACAAAGTCTGTGACCTTAGCAACTTTAAAGTCCGTGACCTCGACAACATCAACAAAGTCTGCGACCTCAACAAACTTCAAAGTCCGTGACCTCGACAACATCAATAAAGTCTGTGACCTCAGCAAATTTCAAAGTCCGTGATCTAGGCAACGTCAATAAAGTCTGTGACCTCACCAAACTTTAAAGTCCGTGACCTCGGAAACAACGGCAACGTTAGTAACCTCGGGTGGCGCATCATCAAAAACGGATATTTTCAGTATTGGGTCAAGTCCTTGATTCCTCGGTATGAATTTATCCATGGTTCGAAAGCACTCAAACAACAACGGCAACGTCAGTAACCTCGAGCGACGCACTTCATCAACAAACCGGGTATCATCGAAATTGGGTCAAGTCCTTGATTCCTCAGTACGATCTTACCTTTTTCTTTCAAATTTGATTTTCAAAAGACCTAAAACATCCTTTTATGTGTTTTGGAGTCGAACTACATTTTGGTCTGATTTTTCGATAGAGATACGCAGGCAGGCGTGCGACACGACCATCCCAATGTTCAGAATGATGTCTTTTCTATCGACGACATGACTTCTTCCATATGTCTTGTCACCGAGGGGCTCTATAGAAACCCCATTCTGAACCAATAATTACATGATTGCACTACTCTTCGTCTCTCTTTTGTGTTTTGATGAAAGCATATTAGTTTCGTCATATTTCGTTATGTTTCTAACTAACCTTGTTAGTTTTGGACCTAACTGACTAACGAAATAACTGAAGAGGGAAGAATGGTCAACATACTAGTTATCCCGCGCGGAACAGGCGTGTCTCACGCGAGATAATCCCTCTACAGGATGTGCAAAATCACTTTCCTTCTCCGTTTTAACCACTTCTCTTGATAAATATCATCCAATCCGGGTCTCTATTGACCGGAGAGTTCTAGAAGCTTCCTTGGAAGGAATCCCAATCAATTTTAACCTCCTAAACTTGGTGACCAAGTAATTCATCCCCTATAAATACTTGATGACTTTCAGTATTTAGGAGGACGGTCAATCCCCAAAAATTTACTGGTTTCTCTCCTTGAAAGATTCCTGTAAATCACTCATAAACAAACACCTAAATTCATTTATCAACCTTGTTGATCAACGAACAAGCCTAGAATCGAGGCGGAACTCCACCCAAATCATTTCTCGATCGAGAAGACACCTTAGAACCACGTTCTAAATCAAACACTCCCTAAACACAAGGTAAACTCCTATATTTTTACTTTCTTCTTCTCAACCCCTCTAATTGCTTTTAGAGTAGTGTAATCCTATCAAAAGGATTAACCTAGAGTCCCTTCAATCCATGGAGGCAATCTCGAAGCATACAACCCGACATTCCTAATTAAGAAATTAATTAGGATTTTCTTATTTAAATATTGTTTGGTTGATAATACTCAATTGGCAAGACCGATATCCGGATTGGGTGGAATGGGTGCTCCTCGACCTTCCCTTTCCATAAATTAACCCCCCGAACCAAAATATTTTCAAAAAGGGTTTTCTTATTATTTTTCTAAATAAATAATAAGTGGCGACTCTGTTATTCATATAAAAATTGCATCGCTACAAAGGCCTGGAAGGTTGATGCGAGTTGAAAGCCGAGAACGAGCGGCTACTAAAGCAAGTTAAGGAGGCTAATGCCCGGCTCAAGCCGTTGGAGGAGAGAATCCTTGCAAAAGAGGCTGAAGTGATTACAAGGTATAAGGCTGGCCCAGAATTTAAGTAGGTCCTGGCTGACAAGATGATCACCATGAACTCCGATGGCTATTTACACTTGGACAGAAGAGCCAAGGTGGACCCAATGGTGAATACCGACCTCGGGATGCTGGCTCATTTTATATTTCAAGACATCCAAGATGATCTTGCTAGAGCCGGCCATCCTCTTGTGCCTTATTCTGAAAAATGCTCTGAAGGTCAATACCGCTCGTGATGCTCGAGATGACCGCCCTTTCTGGGACGTTCCTCCCATTGATCCTAATAACATTCACGTTCTCATGGAGAAATTCCAGGATGAAGTGGAGGAATTCGAGGATAAAGAACCTGAGGCTAATGCCGATCAACTTGTGATTCCAGGATCCGAGGTCGAGCAAGAAGACCTATTTCGTGCCTTCGACCAACAATGAGTATTTTTTTCTTATGTAATGAACAAGTATCACCCTTTTTTACTATTTTCTAAAAGCCTTGGCACACGTTTTGGGAGGCTGTTTACAATTTACTTTTGATAAAGCCTTGGCACATGTTTTTGGGAGGTAGTACAATTTGTTTCAGGGGTATGATGCCCTAGCCCATTTTTTGGGAGGTGTTTCTACTTCTTTTTTTAATTTATGAAATAATATTAGCTCATTTACTTGTATGATTATTTGAAATGCGTGCTTGATATATGCTCATCTTAGAGGGATGGGTGTTTCACCCATCTGGGAGCGAGCTAAGTGCTCTTCTTAAGGAGATGAGCATTTTACCCATTTAGGTGCGAGCTAGTTGCTCGTATTAGAAATATGGGCATTTCATCCAATTGGTGCGAGCTAGGTGCCGTCTTAAGGTGGATGTTTCATCCCTTTAGGTACGATCTAGGCGCTCATGTTAAGGAGATGGACATTTCGTCCATTTGCGAGTTAGGTGCTCGTCTTAAAAAGATGGAAATTTTGTCCATTTGGTGCAAGATAGGTGCTCGTCTTAGGGACATGGACATTTAGTCCATTTAGTTGCGAGCTAGGTGCTCGTCTCAAGGAGACAGATTTCGTCCATTTGGTGAGAGCTAGGTGCTCATCTTAGGGAGACGGGCATTTCGTCCATTTAGTTGCGAGCTAGGTGCTCGTCTTAGGGAGATGGACATTTCGTCCATTTAGTTGCGAGCCAGGTACTAGTCTTAAGTAGATGGATATTTCATCCATTTAGGTACGAGCTAGGTGTTCATATTATGGAGATGGATATTTCATCCATTTATGTGCGAGCTAGGTGTTCGTCTTAAAGAGGTGGACATTTTGTCCATTTAATGTGTTGCATTGCTTGTTCCAGTGTTTTCTCATCTCAACATAACAAATACTAAGCTATTTATTGCAAACTTGTTGATTACATCGAACTGCAATACTATTCTACTAAAAATAAGAAAATTTGTTAAGAATTTAAACCTAATCTACTAACAAAAGGAGAACATTACTATGAAACTAATGATAGTATCTCTGAACGTGTTCAGAGTGACATGACTATTTTAGTTCTTTTTCGTCAGGGGTCTTTATCTTGTAGGTTCCTGCTCGAATGACTTAAGTGATGATGTATGTACCTTTCCAGTTAGGAGAGAGCTTGTTCTATTCAGCCTTCCTTCCTGTTGCTTCAATCTTTCTGAGTACCCAGTCCCCGACTTTGAAAACTTGTTTGTTTACTTTCTTGTCATTGCAGGCTTTGGTCCGTTGTTTATAGTTTACCATTCTCATTTGGGCGGCCAACCTCCTTTTAACTACTATATCTAGGTCGAGCAACCGGTTTACCTTGTTCATTAGTTCATCATAATTGGTGACTCTAGCTGTGGGGATGACCATAAGGCCAGGGGGAGTTCGTTCAACCACCTATCATCTCTCCCTTCTATATTTTTTATGAGGGCTGTTAGGACTAGTTTGTTTGCATCTTTAGCCAACCTGTTACATTGAGGTCGACTTACTGATGGCTTAACATGTCTGATTTCCAATCGATTCAACTCGGCTATGAAAGCTCTAGAGAACCCGAGACCATGATCTGACACGATTGTGTGAGGGACCCCAAAGCGGCACCAAAAAAATTCATGCACGAAGTTGATGGCGTTTTCCTCTGTGATTTTGGCTAAGGCCTCGGCCTCTATCCATTTAGAGAAGTAGTCGACGACCACAATGACGTTTTTGCAGTTTCCCCCGGCGGGAGGGAAAGGTTCGATGATGTCAATTCCCCACATGTCGAATGGCCAAGTAGGGATTATAGGAGTTTGCTCGACTGATGGGAATCTTGGGATGTTGGCATACCTATGACACTTGTCACATATTTTGACGTATGTTTGGGCGTTATCTCTCAGGGTTGGCCAATTAGGGATTATAGGAGTTTGCTCGACTGATGGTGTGCTCGTCATTAGGACTTTCCAGTACTATCCCATCTCCACTTCTTTCCTTAGTGGCTGACACATCTGTGTACAAGATCTAACAGTTAAGTGGTAGCTCGGTTGTTGGCTTTTATCTTGCAGGTGCTTTATGCTTTTGGGAGGTTGGGTCATGCTCACATGTAAAGGCAGTTTCAACCATGAAGTCGACAGAAGGCTGTGCTAGGAGTGTCTTCCTTGATTGGTATCTGATGTTAAACTCGGTGAGGCCGATATACCAACTGAGGAGATGAATAGAGCAATACAACTTATGAAAGATTTTCTTTAGGGGTGCATTAGTGTACACAGTTATGGGATGTGCAGAAAAATATGTTTTGTGCAACAATAATCAAAGCATAGGCTATATTTTCTGCGTTAAAGTATTGACTTTTTACATCCGAGTATGCTTTGTGTACATAATAAATGGGTTATTGGGTACCACCCTTGCTTCTAACTAGTACAACTGCTACAACATTGTCAGTGGCAGTTAGAAAGATGTATAACATCTCTCCCATGACCGGGCTACTCAGTAGTAGTGCAGATCCCAAGTACACGTTTAACTGCTTGAACGAGGATGAGCATTCTGGAGTCCATGTAAAGCTTTTGGCCCCCTTTTAGCATTTTGAAGATTAGTAGGATTTTTCTGCTGATTTTGCAATAATCCGACTAAGGGTGGCCACTCTTCCATTTAACCTTTGAACCTCCTTGATGATGGTCGGCTCTTGCGTGTCGACCAAGGCTTTGATTTTCTTCGGATTTTGTTCTATGTCGCTTTGTGAGACCTTGAAGCCAAGAAACTTGCCAGTCATCACTCCGAACACACACTTGCTCATATTTAGCTTCATGTCCTTTGCCCTTAGATTATCGAGAGTTTCCTTTAGGTCTATGGCGTGACTACCCGTCTTAGTATTAATGAACATGTCGTCGATGTAAGCTTCCATATTTAGGCTGATCTGCTCCCCAAATACTTTTTTGACCGTTCATTGGTAGGTATTACCAACATTTTTCAGCCCAAAGGGCATTATTGTGTAGTAATAAATTCCTCCAGCTGCTTGAAAGGCTATTTTTTCAATGTCTTTCTCGGCTATCTTGATCTGATGGTATCCTGAGTATGCGTCGAGGAGGCTGAGGGTGCGATGTCCAGTAATGGAGTCGACCAGCTTGTCATTTCTAGGGAGCGGGTAACTATCCTTTGGGCAGGCTTTATTAAGATCAGTGAAGTTCACACACATACACCACTTCCCATTGTGCTTCTTGACCATCACGACATTGGCCAACCAGACAGGATAGGTTGCCTCCTTTATGATTTCGACCCTTAGCAGTTTCTGAATTTCCTCTTTGATTGTGTCTTCTTTGTCACTAGCAAAGATTCTTCTAGTTTGATTGATAGGCTTTGCAGACGGGTCGACCACATATTTCTTTATTTTTCTAATATCCTCGACTTTCCAAGCAAAAACATCTAGGTTATCTCTAAGTAACGCAATGATCTCCTTTCTTTCTTCTGGAGAGAGTTGGCCTTCGATTTTTATCCTTTGCTCTTGGTAGTCAGGATTGAGTTCTATTTCCTCCAATTTATCAACGAGCTCTATCTTTGGCTCGTCTCTAAACTGTAATGTTTCAATAATGATCTCTCTGAGCCTTCTTCTATCATCTCCATATAAGTCCATATCTTCCATTTCAATCAACTCGTTCATGGTTTCGTCATCTGGACTTATATCTTGGTTGGCCCCTGAGCTTTATCCTACGACGAGCTGTGAGGTTGTGTCGAGGTGGGGCAAAGTTATAGCATCTGAGTTGTCAAGTGTTTCTATCCTAGTCTATGTGGAAGGGACTAGCTATAGCTCACCATCGTCATCAGGAGCGATGGATCCGAACCCCTTGGTGTCATTGAACCACTTCACTGTTCCCTTGTCTCCCACAGGTTCTAATTCTTTCCCTTTATTGGGTATTGGTAGTCGTAGTCTGATCGACAACCATAGGCTCCTTTTCATCCATGAAATTTGCAGTTATCATGTGGACCTTGGAGCTAATATTGGTTACTTTGACAGACTTAGAAAGTGTCAAACTTTCTTCTGGCCTATCAATCTCCATCTTTCTAGCAATATTTCTTGTTTTCATAAAGTGTTCCAAGAAGTCCTTGGGGGTTCCTATCACGCATCAAATTCCCGCATAGGTGGGGAACTTAACCCATTGGTGAGGAAGGAAGGCAACCAAGCCAAGTATTCCTTGACTTGGAATGCCAATGATGGCATGGTAGTCACTGGCTAAGTCCATGACTACGAATGTTATTATGGCTTTTGTTCGATAGGGGTATTCACCAATTTCAAGTAACAAATTCACTATGCCCATGGCATTATCTTTGTGATTGGTGAAACCTTCCAACCGACTAGAGTATGGCACCAATATGTTGTTCTTCTAATTTATCTTTTGGAATGTTGAATAATATAAGATATCTTTCGAGGCTCCCGAATCGATGAGAAGTCTCTCTGATTTACAATTATGAATTCTTCATTTGATTACTAAGGGTTGTTCTCTAGCAACTCGAATTCCATCTAACTCTTTGGGAGAGAATCTAATAACTTCTTCCTCTTTGTGAACCCGGGCAGGGATATTATAGACTTTGCTCAGCTCATGTATTTGATCTTTTAGTTTTTTATTTGAAACGAATTTCTCCCTTATGACATGGAGCTTCGCACGGGGAGGTTGATCTTCTCTCTTCCATTTGGTCGTCATCTCTCCCTCGTTTGTTATCCTTTCTCATAACATAACAGTCGATTTTCCCCTCGTCAACCCACTTTTGAATCATCATCTCTAGGGAGATGCAATCATCTGTCTTATGTACATGATCTTTGTTGAAGGTGTAATACTTTAAACTGTCTCGGACATGCTTCAATTTTTCGCTTAATGGCCGAGGATCAGGTTGGTCGACTAGCTGCATGATTTACGTGATGGGCTTTTTGAGAGGGGTTAAGACCTCGGTTTTTTCTGTAGCTCGAGTTCTATTTTTCCCTTTTTGGCTGCCTCTATTGGAAGTCTGATTTAGGCCAGCATGAGTCATTTCTACTCTGTTTCATCTTTTCTTACTCTTCTCTTCTGCCATAGCTATGGCATAAGCTCGATTGTATAGATAAAACTTTGTTTTTGCCTCTCTTGCTGAGAGTTCATATAATAATTTTCCTGACAACATGCCTAAATTAAAACAAACTATCACTTCACGATCAGTCAAACTTTCCTTGACTTGATCGGCCATAGCTCTGAATCGATTGTAATAATTCAGGGTAGATTCTATCTTTCCTTGCTTAATGTATTTAGCTAAGTCTGTAACCTCTTTTTCTCTTGCCAGCTATTGCAAAATGATCGAGGAACTTTCTCCTCATTACCTTCCTATTGTCAATGCTCCCCTTTTTCTGTTCTCAAAACCATGATAGAGATGTTCCAACGAAGGTACTGGCAAAATCCTTGTAGAGTATATCACCGGCTTTGGAAAAGAGAGACATGGTCGTCTCAAAGACTTATACATAGTCTCATGAGTCTGTGGTTCCTCCATATTTTTCAACATTGGGAATTTTGAGAGTAGGTTAGGGGGCTGATCAACAATCCATTGGGAGAAAGAACGGGTGGCACTAGTGTCCTAGTCCTCGAATTCCTTCTTTCCCAGTTCCATTTCATCAATTATTTTCTTCAGGAGAAGAAGTTCCCGTGCATCTACGCACGTGTTGTAGTGAGAACTATGTGAGTTCGCTTTTTGTCTCCGTATCCATTAACCCGACTTTTTTCTGATCGTCTTCTATGACTGACATGATTGTCTCCTTATCTAGAAGGTGCCCTACCATTGCGTGGACTGGGTGGCCGAGAGTGACGAGGAGGCATTCTATTTCTCCTAGGAGTGAGTTCTCAATGAGGTGGACTCCTACGACGAGGCCTCCTATGTCGAGGAGGAGGCGTCCTCTATCTTACCTGATTAATCCTGGCTCTTAAGTCAACATAATTAACCTCTAGGTCCCTTTGTTGATTTAACCGCTCTCTAAGGTCCCCACCTCGACTGGCACTTCCCTGACCTGGAACTCTGCCATGTGGTTGACTTTACTAGGCGAACAATTGTCTGGAATTACCATCAGCATCACGTAAGGGAGGATTTTGGTCGATGGGGGTGGTTTTCCCTATTTCCATGACTACCTCGCCTATTAGCACGAATTTCCTTATCGAGTGAATTTCCCGTTCTAGTGGGCCGGATGAAATTAGCCAATAAATGGTCTGGGTCCAATTCGAGCAAGGCATTCTGGGTCTCATAGATATGCTGCAAGGTGTCCATCTGGTGATGCAGTAGAGTCCTGCATTCTGAAGGTGGAACAGATGGGCATGCACCCCCATGAGCTTCGTTCAGCCTGGACTGGCTGGATGAGGTTCGACCGCTTGCTCCCCGGCGGCAATTGTGATCAAGAGGTATTTACACCACCGGTTGTCCACTAGAACACAAATTCATGCCTAGTGGCGGTGGAGGAGGCAATCCTCCGTTGAGAGGCGAAGGGGGTGGAAGAAAACCACCATTGATCTGGGCACAACCAAGGATCTGAGCAATTGCCCTTCCGTTGCCAATATTCTCCTCCATCCATAGGCTTATTCAGGTTCAGTCATTAAACTGGTGGTATATCCTTCATCTATTAGAGAGGATGAAAATTCTCAGGCCTATTCAATGGGTGTCACGATAGTTTTTCGGCAATGGAACCAAACTGATGATGCCAAAAAACGACGGATCAGCCCAAATCCAGTGGTTCGGATATTCCTGCTGACTTGAATAGTCTGGAAAAGATGAACAAACATGTAAACTAGGTCGGGGCTTCATCGGTGAATGCCCTCCGGCGTGAGAGTAGGTATTGGTTTTTATGAGAGAAAATCAATTGACAATATTTCAGATTCAAATAATGCGTTACCAGAATTATGAGATTTATGTCATGTATTTATAGTGGTATCAATTTTTTACCTTGAAAAGGAAGTTTAGGATTTAATTAAGGAGTTGAATCCTATTCAGATCTTAATTTTATGGTTTCCATATTTGACTAGAATTCGAACATTGCCAACCGGACGTAAGTCGGGCAAGTCATGCAAGATGCTTGGCCATGGTCGACTTAGTACAAGTTAATGGTCATTGATCGAAATAGTGTTTACGTCATAAGGAGACGATCAAAAGTAGGTAGGCCCACTCCCTTAGTAATCTTGAGATATATATCCATGATAAGCTTATACGTGGGAGTAAGGGCGGATCTAGACCTAATTGACGTGGGCTCCAGCTCACCTCAGAATTTTGAATTTTTTTTTACCTAAGTCACCGACTATATGTAACTTTTTTTTATATATATGAAGTTATTTTTCACTGTTATTATTGTTTACAATATTTATTAGATAACAAGCACACGCGGTTCCAAAATCCTGAATTCGCCCCTGTATGGGAGAGATGGTACTGGTCAACATATCAGGCATACATTGGCCTTGTTCGACTTAGACTTCTGTCCATTTACGTTGGTCAACATAACTTTAGGTCGAGATTCCATTATACTTTGGTTGACATACGATTATGTCGAGATGTCTTGACGACCATAGAAAGGGAGGCCCACTCCCTATGTCATTTTTAGTAGTTGTACATATATTTAATTGAGACTACGCCCCTTGGGCTTTCCCATAATTTGACCCAGTAGGGCATGCTCGATTTATACCGTTCGATATTTATATATAACATACTAGTTTTCGAGTTCGAGTCGTTCCAAAATAGTTCTTTATCTGCACATGAGCAATTTTATGTTTTACTCTTGATCGACGAAGCAATTATGATGTGAAAGAGTGAGTTTTTAGGCAACATCTTGTTTCCTATTTCAAATCAAAAGTGGTATATTTGGTAAGTTAATTTTGTGACTTTCATGGGAAGATTTATAATTGTTAATATTGTAAATATCTTTTATTTATGTACATATATTTATATTAGGACTAACCTACTAACAAAATCTCTTTCCTTGTGAGTGTGCTTTATGTTTCCTTGTAGGAATTGGAATCTCACATATGGAAAGGTTTTGGATTCGTGAAGATCTTCTCAAGGTGCCTATAAATACAAGTGATCAGCACAAAGAGAAGACACGGCTTTAGAGAATTATTTGGAAGACAAATAATTTTGTACTTCACGGTTTCAATATTGACATTTAGGTTGTGAGTGAAAGTTGTGTCTTACATTCGAACTCACATCTAGTTTTTCTTCAAGTTCTTTGTTTTACTTCTGATTAGAATAGGATCTACTTGGGAAAGAGAGACTGTTCTTGTCGTAGAAGGTGATTAGAACTTGTTTATTATTTTAGTATTTTCATTTTCACTAATTTGTGTTTTTGTAAGCAACACAGTTTTAATAGTGAAAAGTTTTTGGGCGTAAGCCTTGTTTGCTGGGATCAAAACCACTAAACGTTTATAACTCTTATGTTTTATTATTTTATTCCGCTGCTTAATTGTGGATGTGTGGACAGTTGTATCTCACATCTGTACTCACATCCGTGATCTGTTGAGTTGACTAGGTTTCCTAGCTACACGAAACTTTCAATTGGTATCAGAGCCAACTCTCTAAATACTACTGAGTGTTGATCCATAAAGTGTAGTCATAATGGAATGCCAAAATCATCAAAACATGCCTCCTGTCTTGGATGGCACAAATTATTCTATTTGTAAGTCTAAAATGCGTAATTACATCAAAGGCATTGATGAAAGGGTCTAGATGTGCATTCTTGTGGCCTGGCAATCTCCTACTATGGAGAAAAGGCTGGAATCAGGTGTTGGTGAATCCATCTTTGAAAGAAAACCTGAAGAGAGGTGGACACTTGATGAAATTCATGCTGCTAATTACAATTCTAAAGCCATGGGTGCTATTTCCAGCCATGTTTCTGGAAATATGTACAAGCTTATCACCAATGAAACCATAGCAAAGAATGCTTGGGATATCTTGCAGATGCAATGTGAGGGGATTCCAAGTATTAAATCTACTAGACTCAGGATTTTAATGGATAAGTTTGAAATACTTAGAATGGAAGAGACAGAAGACATAGTCTCTCATGCTGCAAGAATCCATGAAATTTCGAATGAATGTACTAGTCTGGGAGAATCTATCTCTAATGCCAGACTTGTGAGTAAGATTTTGAGGAACTTACCTGAAAGGTTCAATATAAAAGTGGATGTCATAGAGGAGACTAATGACACCAACACAGTAAGATTATATAAAATTGTTGGAATTTTGACTGTGTTTGAGCTAAATCTTGAAGCTCAGAAAAAGAACAAGGCCATAAGCCTTGCTCTCAAAAGCTCAGCTGCTGTTCCAAAGGAACTGGTTGATCTCTCATCTGAAATTGACAACTCAAACCTTAAGGATGAGGATGTGGTCCTTATCTCTAAAAAAATTTTGTTCTATACGGAAAAACAAGAGAATAAACAATTTTCCAAATAGGCCTGCTCCCAATGCTGCTGAAAGACCAAAAACTAGCACTGAGAATGGGTTTAAAAGACCAAACCTTGAGAATAAACAATCCTATGATTCTGTGCAATGTAGGGCATGTCGTGGCTTTGGTCACTATGCCAATGAGTGTGCTAACACACTTAAAAAGAAGGGAATAAGCTTAACTGCTTCTCTAAGTGATAGTGAGGATGAAGATGAAGTTGCTAACATGTCTGTAATGAACTGCCATTCTGTGTTTAATGCTTATTTTGCAGGAATTGAAGAAGGAGTTTCTGAGAAAAGTGTGGATGTGGTCCGAGATGTGAACACATCTGCTGACACATCTAACTTGATTCTAAATTGTTTCTCTGTAAAAAGAGATTCTAATAATGAGGATAGGGACATTCCCTATGAGGAACTCTTTGCAACATACAAAGAACTGCATGCTGATTGGTTGAAGAGGATGGACAAAATTGAGGTACTTACTAAAGTAAATAGGTCTCTTTCTGATAAATTAGCTATTTGTGAAGATAAAAAAATTAGACTTTCAAAAGAAAATGATGATCAAAAAGATACCATTGCCAAACTTGAAGTTCTGGTGACCAAGAGAGAAGTTGAGCTTGAAAAATTCAAAAATGAGTTTGAAAAAGCTGAGAGTACATTAACCAAATTGAATACTGGTAAAATGAAACTTGATGAAGCTATTGCTCTTGGTCAAACTGGAAAAATTGGTATTGAATTTGAAAAACTAAAATTTGTAAATGAGGGATTTGAGGCTTCAACTTCAAAAACTGTGAAAAAACCAATTTTGAGTGAAAAAAGGCCAAGGAGAAGACACTATATCTGTCACTACTGTTTTTCTCCTAGGCACATTAGACCCTTCTGTTACAAGTTAAAAGATGTTAAAAGAACTGGTTATGATAATCAGTCTCAGATGTGTGAGAAGATGTGTACACATCCGAATATACATCCTAATAATCTGAGACCTCTGCACCACAAAAAGAAAGTTGAAACTAAGTGGGTGGCTAAACTAAGTGGTACCTGCAATGTTGTATACTCTTCCCTCAAGAGTGGTGTCACTGGTTCTTAGTATTTTGATAGTTGGTGCTCTAGGCACATGGCTGGGAACCAAGATGTTCTAATAGACTATAAGTTAATCAATGGGGGAAAGGTGAATTTTGGTGGTGGTGCACAAGGTAAAAATGTTGGGAAAGGAACCCTAGATGTGAACGGTCTCCCAAAATTGCACAATGTATACCATGTGGAAGGCTTAAAAGCCAACCTGATTAGCATCAGTCAGCTATGTGATGATGACCTCTATGTGAAATTTGATAAATACTTGTGTGAGGTGTTTGATAAAGATAATAAGTGTGTGTTCACTGGTCCTAGGTCTGCTGATAATTGTTATCAATTTGGTGACAATCTTTCTTGCCTAAGCTCCAAAGCTAATGATGTCAATATGTGGCACCAAAAACTAGGGCATGCTAGCAGCAGAAAACTGGAGGAACTTCAAATGTTTGATGCTGTAAAGGACCTCCCTAAGCTGAACTTCAAGAACACTGATGTTTGTGGTTCATGTCAGAAGGGAAAACAAACAAAAGCCTCACACAAAAAGGTCCAACAGTGCTCCACATCTAGGTGTTTGAAGTTGATACATACTGACTTGATGGGACCTATAGAAGTAGAAAGTTTTGGTAGGAAAAAGTATGTTTTTGTATGTGTTAATTAATGATTATTCTAGGTACACATAGGTGATGTTCCTAAGGGAAAAATCTGAGACTATAGGAGAGTTCAAAAACTGGTATAAAAGGGTCAGAAATCTTTATGGTCTTAAGGCTGTGAGGATTAGATCTGACCGTGGCACTGAATATGAGAACTCAATATTTACTGCTTTCTGTAACTCCAAAGGAATCACTCATGAATTCTCTGCACCTATCACTCCACAACAAAATGGAATTGCAGAAAGGAAGAATAGAACCTTGCAAGAAATGGCTAGGGTTATGCTAAGTTCCAAAAATCTGTCCAAGAAATTTTGGGCAGAAGCTTTGAATACTGCCTGTCATATTGGCAATATGGTGTTTCTCAGAATTGGAAGCACTGTGACACCATATCAAATCTTTTTTGGCAAGAAACCCACTCTAAATTACTTTCATGTGTTTGGGTGTATATGAACATCCTTAATGATAGGGAATACTTGTCCAAATTTGATTCCAAGAATGATAAAGCAATATTCATGGGATATTCCACTAATAGTAGAGCTTATAGAGTTTTTACTCTAAAAACAAAAACCATTATGGAATCTGCCAATTTTGTTTTTAATGATACACTTGATCTTAACCTCAAGACTACTGAGGATGATGTTTCAGGTTGCATAATGGACTGGAAAGATACATACACAGATGCTGTGGAAAACAAAAAGGATCCTGATACTCAAACAAGTGCAGAAGCAGAGAAGGATGTGAACAAGGATGTGGACACATCTGCATCCACATCTGCACCCACATCTGCACCCATATCCTCCCAAACTCATGAATATGAGAACAATTCCTCTGAATCTGATAGAGATGATGCTCTAGAAGATAGTATGGATGGATGTATGGATAGATCAAGGGATATTCCCTCTAAAATCTAAAAAAATCACCCCACTTAACAAATTGTGGGAGATGTGCATGATCAAGTGAGAACAAGGCAAAAAGACAAGGTAAACAGAGAGCTTGCTGGATTGTGGAGTTGCTCATCAGCATACTCCCAGGTAAGTTTCTATTGCTTTGTTTCAAAGATTGAACCTAAGAACATCACTAAAGCATTAAAAGATGCTAACTGGATTCTTGCCATGGAAGAAGAGTTAAACCAATTTGAAAAGAATGATGCCTGGACCCTTGTCCCTTGGCCCTCTCATGGAAATGTCATAGGAACAAAATGGATTTTCAAAAACAAAATTGATGAGAAAGGGGTAATTACTAGAAATAAAGCTAGACTTGTTGCTCAAGGTTATACTCAAATTGAAGGGATTGATTTTGAGGAAACCTTTGCTCCTGTTGCTAGAATTGAGTCCATCAGACTCCTGTTGGCTATTGCTTGATACCCCAAGCTTACTTTTCATCAAATGGATGTTAAGAGTGCCTTTCTAAATGGGGTATTGAATTAGGAAGCCTATGTAGAAAAACCTAAAGGTTTTGAGAACTCCAAGTTTCCTAACCATGTGTACAAACTGAAGAAATCTCTGTATGGGCTGAAACAGGCTCCTAGAGCTTGGTATGGTAGGTTGAATGACCATTTGCTTTACCTAGGATTCAAGAGAGGTGAGGTGGACAAAACTTTGTTTGTGAGGAAAAATAAAAAGGAAATTCTTGTAGCTCAAATCTATGTGGATGATATTGTTTTTGGGTCAAATTCTGATTCTATGCTAACTGCCTTTGTGGAAAGCATGACCTCCACATTTGAGATGAGTATAGTAGGAAAGTTGAACTATTTCTTAGGCCTACAGATAAAATAATTCAAAGAAGGCATGTTCATCTCTCAGTCCAAATATGCTAAGAATTTGTGAAAAAGTTTGATCTTGAACACTCTTCACATCTCAAAACACCAATGAGATCTTCCCAAAAACTCAGCCATGACTCAGATGGTGAGAGTGTTGACCAGACCTTGTACAAAAGCATGATAGGTAGTTTGTTATACCTCACAGCAAGTCGACCAGACATTATGTATAGTGTGTTTCTCTGTGCTAGATATCAAGCTAACCCAAAGGTTTCCCATCTTAAAGCCTTGAAAAGGATAATCAGATATGTGAATGGGACTGTAAGCCTAGGATTGCACTATTCTAAGGAGACAAATACCAATCTGGTAGGCTATACTGACTCAGATTGGGCTGGCAATAGTGATGATAGGAAGAGTACTACAAGTGGATGGTTATATCTAGGGAACAACCTTGTGTCTTGGTACAGTAGGAAGCAGAATTGTGTGTCTCTGTCCATTGCAGAGGCTGAATATCTAGAACTTGGAAGTTGCTGCACAAAACTGTTGTGGATGAATCAAATGCTGAAAGACTATAGGTTAAATAGCAAAATCTTGACTGCTTTTTGTGATAACAAAGTTCCTTAGACATATCTAAAAACCCTGTCCAACATTCTAGAACAATACACATTGGTATTAGACACAATTTCATTAGGGATCTTGTAGAACAAAAAATTGTGTGTCTGGAATTTATTGGGACTGAAAATCAATTGGCTGGTATATTTACAACGGCATTAGATTTTGAGAGATTTTCCTCCTTGAGGAAGTCTCTTGGCTTGTGTGATATTTAAGGTTGTGAGCACAAATGTGCACACATTCACTGATACATCTGTATATTATCTAACTGAAAAAAAATTTATCATGTATAAGCACGAAATATCTCAGTGTGGTCACTTGTGAGTCTTACGTCTTTGACTTTTCTGATCACCTAATTATGGGCATTTCTTGTTCATGTTGTCTTTTGATAACTTGATATAATCTTCTTAGATATCTCACAGTGGGTGCCTTAAATCAATGAGAAATAGCTGCTTCTTCCATTTGTATGAAGCCAAACCATTGTGATCAAGTGATTCTCAAGAGAAAGGCTGAAATAAAACTTGAAAAGATCATTGGGAAAAAGGGATATATTTGGGAAATAAGAAAAGTGAAAGCTACTCAAAATGCAAAATATCCACAATAAAAAATGGGTAGATGCATCCTAGAGGTTGTGCAGATTAGATTACTGCTCATTGACTTTTTGTTATCTAAATGTGTCTTCAAATGTGACTCACATCCTATGCCACATCTGTAAACTGAGATTTTTCCTTCACCTGTGTGTTTCATCATGCTAGTCATTCTGCATATTAGGACATATAGGGTACTTTGTAAATATGCTGGTTAATTTATTTTCATTCTTAATTTATTCTTTGATTTAACATATTTTTATTTTCCAATATCTCTCATGAAAAAGAAAGGTGTGTATCAAAATTTCTTAATGGAAAAGGAAGGACACTTTCAAAGGGGTCTGTGGAAAAGATATGGCTGAAGATTTTTGTTACCATAAAAGGTATGCAATATTTTGATAAATATTAATCCCTATTTTTTCGTGATTTGTTGTGTGTGGAAATCTCAAAGGTTTATAGCCGTTGTGGACTCTTTCTGGTATTTCTGTTTTCTGAGTCATGTTTGGTGAAGAATTCCTCAATTAAATTGGAAAGGGGAAGCTGTAAGTATTTATGTGGCCTCACATCCGTCACATCCCCTTAAACCCTTGTTAATTCTTGCCCCCTACCATTGTAATTCTCTCTCACACACACGCACTATATTTGTTTCTATCTCTGTTCGAAATAGCTGTTTTTGCAGAATCAATGGACCCTAACAATGAAATTCGCGATGAGGATGTGCTTGACGTACAACCAATTTCTATAGCAATAGTTGATAACCCCGCTCCTGATCAAACAGCTAAACCTAGCTTTTTCGTCGTGGTTCCCCCTTCATCTCCATCATCTAATTCTTCACTGGAAGTACCCCCATCTGCTAAACCTACTCCATTGGAACCATCTGTTGCCCCCTCATCTCCTAAAATTCCCACTCCTCCTCCCTCTCCTGTTCCTCAAACCATTGTGATTCCACCTGTCGTGGCCCCTACTCCTACATTGGTCACTCCCCTCACTAAGAAAAGGAAGCTACCTACTTCTAAGCCAAAGGGGAACATTGTCAAACCTCCTCCTCCCAGGAATGTGAGAAGATCTCACAGGGTACGAAAGCTTTTTGAGGCTGATAAAGCCAAAAATATGAAGAAACCTGATGGAAAACCAACCACAACCATCTCCTGTGATGAAGAAGAGGAAAAAGAAGTGCCATAGCTGACAAGGGCTAGGAAGCCAAGTGCCCAATCAAGTGCATCCCCTCAAACTTGACAAGGATGAGGAGTGTTGGTCCCAAAGGTGGCAACAAGGATGAAAATACAGCTAGAGGGGGGGGGGGGTGAATAGCTGTTACAAATTTTTTGCCCTCAATTTAAAACTAAACCTCTATGCTTACAAAACCTCTTGCAGTGTGTAAGAAACTGCAAGTAGAGTTGTAAAATGCACAGCGGAATATACTTAAAATAAATGCGGTTTTGAGGAGGCGGTTTTGCAAGGCGGTTTTAGTGCAATTTTCTGAGTAGTTGTAAAACTGAAAGTGTAGTTTGACAATGTTAACTCCAAACACAATTTCACAATAAAGGATAACTATATAAAGATCAAACAGAGAAAAAGATAATCAGTAAGCACAAAGAATAATAAATGCAGAAAGTAAGAATACAATATTTGGAGTGGTTCAATCGATAAACGATCTACGTCCACTACCAAGATGGTTAGTCTTGGATTTCTAAAAGAGATTTTATATTGAGTATTTGAGATTACAAAGTACAATAAAATCTTTTCTATGAAGAACAAATCCTAGACTATAACCAGTGTTTCTCAAATGAATAAACTATGTGTTTAAACAAGTGAGGTGTGTGTGTGTTCAAGATCAAGGCTCTTTAAATCTGAGAGATGTAGAGCTCAATGATTCTTGAATGTGTTAAGGCTTGATTTCTGGGCTGGGGAATATTTCTTGAAGTATGAAGATGAAGATTCAAAGGACTTAGAATTTCTGGGCAGAGCTTCAACTTCTTATGAACACAGCAATTTCTCAAGTTTTCAAGCAAGCTTCAAATGATGAAGGTTGGGGGTATTTATACCCAAGCATCAGGAATATAGCCGTTAGACACAGCTGCTGTAAGGACAGTCCTTGATGCTTTCCCATTGGTTCACAGCAACCACTTTTGTCCTTTGGAACTGTTGATGCAGGTAAAGCTGATCAGACCTCAGCTGCAATCAAGGTGGTTAGGACATCTGTCACCTTTTTAAGATCCTTGCAGATCTTGTCTGAAAAGTAGTCACGTGACAAGATATGGTGGTTGACATTTGATATTGCTGACGTGGATTCCAACGGTCAATGAGGTCCACTTCAAGAAGCCAATCATTGGAGCGGTTCTGAAGCCAGGCGGTTTGACAAGAAAGCGGTTCCACCAGAAGAAGGATTCTCAAGAGTGCGGTTTGCACTTTGGTAATCAAGCGGTTTCAGATGAATGGAATCACAAGGCAAAAAGGCGGTTCTGCCAAGCGATTCTAGAAGGGCGGTTCTGAAACCCTTGAAACTGCAATCCTAAGATCCAATGATTCTTGAGCCAGTCTTCAAGCCTAATATTAACCTATTATATAAAATGGACTTAGCTAAGAAACTGCAAGTAGAGTTGTAAAATGCACAGCGGAATATACTTAAAATAAATGCGGTTTTGAGGAGGCGGTTTTGCAAGGCGGTTTTAGTGCAATTTTTTGAGCAGTTGTAAAACTGAAAGTGTAGTTTGACAATGTTAACTCCAAACACAATTTCACAATAAAGGATAACTATATAAAGATCAAACAGAGAAAAAGATAATCAGTAAGCACAAAGAATAATAAATGCAGAAAGTAAGAACACAATATTTGGAGTGGTTCAATCGATAAACGATCTACGTCCACTACCAAGATGGTTAGTCTTGGATTTCTAAGAGAGATTTTATATTGAGTATTTGAGATTACAAAGTACAATAAAATCTTTTCTATGAGGAACAAATCCTAGACTATAACCAGTGTTTCTCAAATGAATAAACTATGTGTTTAAACAAGTGAGGTGTGTGTGTGTTCAAGATCAAGGCTCTTTAAATCCGAGAGATGTAGAGCTCAATGATTCTTGAATGTGTTAAGGCTTGATTTCTGGGCTGGGGAATATTTCTTGAAGTATGAAGATGAAGATTCAAAGGACTTAGAATTTCTGGGCAGAGCTTCAACTTCTTATGAACACAACAATTTCTCAAGTTTTCAAGCAAGCTTCAAATGATGAAGGTTGGGGGTATTTATACCCAAGCATCAGGAATATAGCCGTTAGACACAGCTGCTGTAAGGAAAGTCCTTGATGCTTTCCCATTGGTTCACAGCAACCACTTTTGTCCTTTGGAACTGTTGATGCAGGTAAAGCTGATCAGACCTCAGCTGCAATCAAGGTGGTTAGGACATCTGTCACCTTTTTAAGATCCTTGCAGATCTTGTCTGAAAAGTAGTCACGTGACAAGATATGGTGGTTGACATTTGATATTGCTGACGTGGATTCCAACGGTCAATGAGGTCCACTTCAAGAAGCCAATCATTGGAGCGGTTCTGAAGCCAGGCGGTTTGATAAGAAAGCGGTTCCACCAAAAGAAGGATTCTCAAGAGTGCGTTTTGCACTTTGGTAATCAAGCGGTTTCAGATGAAGGGAATCACAAGGCAAAAAGGCAGTTCTGCCAAGCGATTCTAGAAGGGCGGTTCTGAAACCCTTGAAACTGCAATCCTAAGATCCAATGATTCTTGAGCCAGTCTTCAAGCCTAATATTAACCTATTCTATAAAATGGACTTAGCTAAAAAAATTGAAGTCTAAGCTTCATTACATAGGGTCCTAAAGTCCTTAAAATAAATAGGAGGTTATGGTATCAATCAAATCTAATACAAAATAGGAGGGTTAAAATATGCATACCCAACAATCTCCCCCTATTTGATTGATGCCATTACCTACTACAGCAAAAGCAAACATTGTACTTGGTGAAAACATGTCCATAAGAATTAACATGGTAAGTCATGTCCCAAGTCAATGCACATACTAGCTTAAGCTATAGATTTCTATACTTTTGAAAGATTGAAAAACTTACAAATTGAAAAGTATAGAAATGCATTCAGTGCACTTAAAAAGTATGAGTTTAAGTTCAAAGTGCAGTTTAAACTGAATGTTTAAACATCAATTCAAAATAGTGATTTTTAAGTTGAAAAATATTTGAATGAGTTTTAAGATCATAAGCGGTTTCATTGTTCTACAAACAAGCAGTTTGATAAGAACAAAGTTTTGGAACCATGATGCAATTTCCATTAATTCCTAAGATGATTTCAAGTACAGGAATGAAGGAACATTACAGGGTTACAAAAATAAAAAATGAAGTAAGTTGGTGTGATGATGTGTATCCGAAAATTTTCCCATTTTTATTTGAAAAAATCAACGAAACGGAGTCGCCACACCATTTTAATTTTGAGGGCCAAAACTTTGAAAAAAGCCCGAGATCATAGATTTAGGTTCGGAGGTCATGTTACACGCCGGGAAGGACGTTAGTGTGCACCCGGAATGCCTCGTAAAACGAGTCTTCCAAGCTGAAAATCATTTGTGTGTGTGTGTGGGTGTGTTTTGGCCAAAATACTTTGAAACTCAGAAAAGTAAAAGTTGGGATATCTTTTCAAGACTTTAAACTGATCCCATGATTTTTTGGAAGATTTTTGGATTGAGATTTGGTACTCAAAAGACCTTTTGAAGTTGAGAGCCATTTCTGCCAGAATGAAAAAGGGACCTTTGATTTTGAAATGGATTCAAGGGTCTTAAAACTTCATAATACGGATAAACTCAGAGAATGAAAGTTGTTCCAGACACCTTAAATAAGATTTGTGCGAAGGAATTTTCCATTTTGGAGAAGATTTGAGGGGTCAAAACCTTCTGGAAACCTCAGATATGAGATCTGGATTCCCAGAAGCTGATGAACTAGCCTCTGAAAGAAAATTTGAAAAGAGGAGTTTTACTCACCCAAAAAATAAAGTAAAAATATGTATGGAAATATATGGATGTTGGCTACAAAAAGTGTTTTGTAGTCAACACCAAATTCCACATTTATCTGTGTCCAAAAATTAAGATAATGGACTGAGGTCTGGGAAAATTGCTACTGGACAGCAACTTCCTAAGAGAGAAAATATGATTTTAAGGGGGGTTTTGCATCCATGCTTGTCCCCATTTCCCTAGGTTTTGGTTAGTGATCACTAGACATTTTAGTGGTGAATCAACTATACCAAACCATCCTTGGGGTACATTAGGACTAAGCATTTCATTTGCTTGGGAAGGGGATTTTTATCCTTTGAAAATGAGATTTGATGCTTGAAAATGGTTTTTAGGGTTTTGAAAATGAGTTTTCTTTGAAAGAAAGTAAGAGAACTTGAAAATAATTTTGATCTTTGTAGAAGATCATCCATGGAGATGGTCTTCCATGGTGATCTTCTTAGATCTAAAGCAAGAAGATGAAAGAACTACATTTTGTAGTTTGCAAGTGCATGCATGGTTGGAGTTTAGGGTAAGGAGAAGGAGGGTTTACCAATCTTCCTTGTGTTCTTGAGTTTTTGGCTTGAGTGTATGAGTGTTTAAGGCTTTAATATGAGAGTGAGTGGATGAGTGTGAGTTGGGAAAGATTGGAGAGAAAAAGGTGACAATTCTTGAAGAATTCTCACTGTTTTCTCTCTATATTTCGCCAGAGGTTCGGTGCAATTGGTGTTGTGGCTCCTTATTTTTGTGACTGGAGGGCTCAATTTATAGCCCTCTGGAAATGACATACTTATCCGCGCGGATAGGACCCTTCAGCGTGCACTGTTCATTAAATGCAGCTCCAGCTTTGGACAAGAGGAATATTTCTTTTTGAAATTTCAAATTAACAGCCAGTTTATTGTTCCCAGCCATTTCTATTTGTGGTTTTATTCCTTTTGTTTTACTTTTTGAGATTCTTTTTGAGGTTTAACCTTAAATAACAATGCCCATTTTACCCTCACTTTGTTAGAAAAGTTAGGATTGTTAGGAATTGTTAGAAATGTTATAACTTTCGTTAATTTTCTAACGAAAATTCTAACAAGCTCAAATTGGAGCACTTACAGTAGCCCCTCGGCGACGGCGCTTTCGAAGGAAGCGGGGTCGTCGATAAGAGTAAGGCTCCATATTTGGCGGGATGATCGAGTGATCGGGTGGCTGAACCTAGCGATAGGCTACCTACGTATCCCGAATGGGAATCAAGCCAGTCGTAGTTCGGGTCTTTGACCCTGGAGATGATGGCGTTTTAGGTGCCTCGAACCTGATGAACGAGTTCTGCAGTCGGTTGCTGGAAAGAAACTCTGCTGGGGATAAGAGATGACCATTTTCGGTCTGATGGTTATCCGCTCGGCTGGGGATAGGAATGACCATTTTCGGTCTCTGCTGGGGATGATTGCGATTTATCGCTTTCCTAGTGATAGCGTCTTAGGTGCCTCAAACCTTGGAGATGGCGTTTTAGGTGCCTCGAACCTTGGAGATGGCGTTTTAGGTGCCTCGAACCTTGATGATGATGGCTTTTTAGGTGCCTCGGACCTTGATGATGATGGCGTTTTAGGTGCCTCGAACCTTGATGATGGCGTTTTAGGTGCCTCGAACCTTGATGATGATGGCCTTTTAGGCGCCTCGGACCTTAATTTGAAATGGCCTTTCGGTGGACTTCGTCTGCTGCCGAAGGAGAGGGTGACCGTTTTGGTCGAGGGGCTGGACCTAATGATAGGCTACCTACGTATCCCTAGTGGGAATCAAGCCCTTTCGTAGTTCGAGTACTACTCGAGATTCCGTTGGCTTTTGGGATTCCGTTAGCTTTGCTGGGGATTTCGTTAGCCTTTGCTGGGGGAAAATCAGACGTATTCGTCTGGGAAATCGGTCTTACGTTTGACTGCCGGGGGTAATTTTGATGAAAGATACGGGATCCGTTATCTTTCTCGGGGAGATCGGTCTTACGTTTTACTGCCGGGAAGGATTTTGATGAAAGATACGGGATCCGTTATCTTTCTCGGGGCACTCGGTCTTACGTTTTACTGCCGGGGAATGATTTTGATGAAAGATACGGGATCCGTTATCTTTCTCAGGGAGATCGGTCTTACGTTTGACTGCCGGAGGATTTTGATGAAAGATACGGGATCTCGTTATCTTTCTCGGGGAGATTGGTCTTACGTTTTACTGCCGGAGGATTTTGATGAAAGATACGGGATCCGTTATCTTTCTCGGGGCACTCGGTCTTACGTTTTACTGCCGGGGAATGATTTTGATGAAAGATACGGGATCCGTTATCTTTCTCGGGGAGATCGGTCTTACGTTTGACTGCCGGGGAATGATTTTCTTGACAAGGGGCTGACTTTGGTTAACTCTGTCAAGTTGGGGACTGAATTGCAGAGTCCTGGAATTTTAAGGGGCAAAAGGGTCATTTTGACCCTTGCAATCCTGTCCGCGCGGAGAGGGTTAAAAAGTCAGGGGTATTAATTAGGGCCAACGCCCTTCTCCTTCCCCATTCAGTTTTCTGAAAATCCGAGAGCAGAGAGAGAGAAACCGAGAGAAGGAAGCCATTGTTGCTCAAAAAGCTTGAAAATTCCTCCGATTTCTTCGATTTTCGAGCAATGGAACACGGGGAAGGCGCTTTTCAAGGCCAAGGACGTGGCCCGGCAGCGGAGAGACGATTGGAGCTCGTCCGGATGAGGAGGCATTATACTCTTTCGCAATCGTTTGCGGAGGAGCATTACCCCGATGCTTGGCAACATTGGGCTTCAGATTCGAATCTCCGAACGGTATACTTTGAAACCCTTTGATCCCTTTGTTGATTTCTTGTTTGAAATTTGAATTTTGGGTGATTTTTGAATTTTTTTTTTTGAAAATTCGAATGATTGATGTTCTTGGCTTTGAATCTTGATTTTGATGCTTTGCATGTTGCAATGATTATGCGGGTGTCCCGAAATATGCATTTTGCTTGGAGAAAGAATTGGCCTTTTCGCCATTTTTTTTTGTATCCGAAAATTGCATGTGAAAATTCGAAAATTGTGATGATGATTTTTTTTTTTTTTTTTGAAATTGAATATTGATATTGATGAATGATGCAATGCATGCATTTTGTTTGGAAAGAATGGGCATTTTGTCAATATGAGATGTATGTATGTTTAGGATTTTTTTTTTGAAAAGTGGGACGGATTTTTCCTCCCGTCGCATGTAAGATGGATGATATGCATGTATGCATTTTTTTTTTGAAAATGGGACGGAGTTTTATTTCCGTCAACTTCTTGTAGGATATGCATGTATGCATTTTTTTTATTGAAAATCGTTGAATGGGATTTGTTGAAAACTGTCTTTTCTGTGAGAAAAATGGGGCTATGTCTATTGCATGCCGTTATGCTGCCGAATTTTTTTTTTAATGCATGTGTATGCTTTTTTTTTGTGCAAATGCAAATGCAATTTTTTTTTTTTTTGACATTTTCTCTCTTTTTTTTTTTTGCAGGGCGGAAACCGTTTTGTGACGGAGCAGCTGAACAAAATGAAGACTCGAGGATCAGTGGAGTCCGTAGTTGACCTGTGGGATCGGCTTCCGGATGTGGGCCGAGGAGCTTTGCCGAGTCCGAGACAGATTGTTGTCGAGACGGGGCTTTGGGAGTTCGTTGAGTGCTTGAGGGGGCTGGTCAAGTTCCCTAAGAGCAAGGGCCTGATGTTTGCTTTGGCGCAGCATTGGTGGGACGCGACCCACACCTTTCACTTCTTCTAGGGCGAGGCTACGGTTACGCCCTCCGATTACGCTGCGATCACGGGGCTGTCCTTTAATGGACGCAAAGATTGAGTGGCGGGATGGCTACGGCGATGCGGATCTACGTGCTCTTCGGGATTTTCCCTATTCCCAAAAAGGGGATGGGGATGGAGTATGCCGTGGTCTATGGTAAGATTGTGGAGACCATCGTGAGCTACGAGGCCGGGAGGAGAGGATAGGCGCGAGCGATCGCTAGGGCCTTCTTGTGGTTTGCTTTTCGAGCACCCTCTTTGGGCATCTTTGAGGGACGGCGCCTTTGCCTTGCCGAGGTCCTTGGAGGACATGGAGACGGCCGGAGATGTCTCGTGGGGAGAGGCCGGGGCTGGCGAGCTTTACTTTGCTCTCGATAGGTACAGCGGAAGGCCGTGAGCTCCTTGTCTTGCTTTGAGTTTGCCCTGGAGGTATAAGCTCTCTTTTTGCTTTCCCTCTCCTTTTTTTGAGCACACACTTTTCTTTTGCACCGGGATTGATTGGATTCTTACCTTTCGCAGGTATGGGCGTTGGAGTTTTTCCACGTCACGATGTGGCGGCAATGGCGGAGTACGTCGGGGCGTATCCGGCCATGCAGTCTTGGTCCAAGCATGCCCGGGAGAAGATAAGCTCCAGGGGGTGTACGACTCTCAGGTACGCGGATTGCCTTCCTTTGACGGAGGCCGAGACAGATGAGGGGATGATATTCTTCCCCCGGGATCGCCGAGGTGGCGCACCGAAGGGCGCCGAGATTTGGACTGTAGCGGAGGATTACGAGAGGTCCGACTGCGATGCATATTATCTCGGGAGAGAGGGTGACGCGCCGGCTGGCGTGGGTCGCCTTTGAGGACACCGGTGGAGCCTCCCGCCGATATGATGCACCCGAGCGATCGGTCCGTGACCTGGGATGATTACCGAGCCGGCCAACACTTCTCGGATTTCGTGGCGACTGAGCCATATGCGACATTTGTCTTGAGGAGGCCGAGGATGCCTCAGGTTCTGGATAGAGAGGGGCTTGGGATCCCGCGGTACCCTCGGACGGATTTTTCATATATCCAGGATGGGGTCCGATTGAGGGTGGAGATTCCTCAGCCCGAGCGGCTTCCACGAGCTTTCCGGCCTCGTCCGGGTATGAAGGTATGTCTTCTCTTTCTTTTTTTTGTTTCATCATCTTTAGCATCACTTCCTTTTTTTGACGCTTTTGCTTTTGTGCAGTTTTCGAAGGTGGTCGTCGAGAAGCTGACGAAGCAAGTGATCGGAGCCAAGAGATTCATCAGGAGGATGGTCGCTTGCGGGGCTCCTCAGTCTAGAGCGAGGCGACCACGGCCGGCGCCGTCGGACGGGAGGCTTCCCCTATTCGCTCAGAGACTTCTTCAGAGACTCCTCTGTCTCCTCTCCTTGATCCCCGCGCGGTGCTGCCTTCGGATCACGTCATTCTCGGGGATCCACACGGGCAGGGACACGTATGGCAGCATGGCGGGTTGTCTTCGTACGTTCAGGAGTCCGACGCCTTCACCTTCGGATACGATTTTTTCGCAGATCTCGGCTTGCCCTATCGAGCGTGCCGGTTGGTCCCGACGAGCCTCTTTCCGGAGACGAGGACGATTCCGAGCCCGAGATTTTCAGGGGCTCCCGAGGAGGCGGGCCCGAGTCGCAAGAGGGGCCGGGGCGGACATCGGGCGCTAGAGACTCCGATTGATTTTTTTTTTGAGATTTGAGATTGAGATTGAGATTTGTACAGCTTATGCACATTTTTTTGGATGTAATAATTTAGGATTTTATTGATGTTTGTTTGCTTTTTTTTTATGCACACTCTTTTTTTTTTTTGGAATGTAATAATTTAGGATTTTATTTTATGAATGCAATGCAGTATGAATGCAGTGTTGCATGAGCCTTTTTTTTTGGCAAGGGTGTTAGTGTTTGGTATATGGACTGGTTTGGGGAGGTTTTTGCACGGGTTTCCGGCAACCGGGACGGAATATTCCTCTTTTGGTGTAGCGGCTTGGGTACATTGCAGATTTTTCTCAGTGGAAAGCAATCATGTCCGCGCGGATGGGGTCCCGCATCGACATTGTCCTTTAATTTTGCTTCGAATCCGGTCTCTCTTTATTTCAAATTCAAATATCCTCTTCAACCTCCGAGTTCAAACAGCCATTTTCGGGAGAAAGAGAGAAAAACCATGGAAAACCTTAGAAAAGCTCCATCAAAATTGTCCCAAGAATCCCAAATGTCATTCTTCAACAAGTTCAAGGATTGGTCCGGGAGATTATGCATGAGAGGAGGTCCTTCTTTGAAGAAAGGTACAAGGTGAAGTGCTTATGGTCTCTCAAGGAATTGATTCGGATTACGAGCTTTTGAGGGCTTCTTCCTCATTTTGGGATACTAGGAGGCATGTCTTTTGCCTTTCCTTCAACGAGATTGTTCCGGCTGTCGAAGAGTTTCGGGCCTTGCTTGGTGGTCCGGAGGTGGAAGAGATAGCGGTTCCTTTGCAGGAGGGGCTTCTTTTGTTGACGGAGTTGTCGTCCTCCTTCATCTTTCCCGGAGGAAGCGCAAGGTATGATCCGCGGTCCCGATCATTTCGATATTTCCGGTCTTCCCGATGATTTAGGGGCCTAGGCTTGGATGATGCCTATTGGGATGCCTTTGCACTTTGTATGTTTGGCACCTGTTCATGGTCTATTCCTTTGGGATCCGTCATCGATCTCTGCTAGATGTTGTCGTTCACCGTCGCACAGGCGAGAGATGTCGTTCCTTTGATTACGGGGAGACTTTTCATGCTCTCGATAGGGCGCTACCGGAAGACGGTATATGCGCGGGCGGCCCGTTTCTCTTGACCACAGTGGGCGATGGAGCGGTTGGGGATTCTTCGGGAAACTCCCGACATGATCAAGCCTTGGACATTTGCCGGGAGGGGGTTGCGGTGGATTTTGATGATCGGGGCTCATGGGAGCGTTGGATGGCTGGTCTCCGGACGAGAAGACATCGAGATGGTCGGTGCCTTGTTGGCGGGTGGAGACTCGCGAGTGCTTCGGGGATGGGTCTCATGTGGTCATGCTTCGGGGCTTTCTCGGTCTAGCTTCTATATTCCGGCTTTAGTTACGAGACAGTTTGGCACTGGAGCGAGGTTCCTTTGGGGATTTTGATGATATAGCCACCGGGGTGGTGGCTCCTGTTTCTATGGATGATCCTTCGGTGTTTCCATTTCTTTCCCGAGCATGGAGGTATGATGCCTTTCCTCCTCGGGTTATTCTCGGGCGTCAAGACCGGTGTTCTGACCACTTGGTACACGGATTGGTATGAGAGGCATGCAGGAGAGACTCGGGTGGCTATTTTCGAGACGGCGTGAGGCCATTGTGGGTGCGGAGGACTGGCCCTGCTTTCGAGAGGAGGAGGGCCGAGGCGAGGCCAACCCTCGCGAGGGAGCGGAGACGGCGCGGCCGACTATGAGGCTTACGTCAAGAGACGGGAGAGGAGGGCTCCTATGCTACCGGCTAGGCTACGGGAGATGAGAGATGACGCTAGGGCTACTAAGGCCACAGGCGGAGGCTGGTTTGATAGATCCTGTTCCTATACCGAGCTTGGTAGGAGGAAGGCGACATTTTTCCGGTTCGGAAAAAGAAGACTCGAAGGGGAAGAAGAGGGGAGAGGCCGATGCAGTGGCTTGGAGTGACTACGAGGTTTCCGAGTATCCCTTTCTTGTCATGGCGGACACATTAGTTTGATTATGTATCTTAGTTTCTTTTAGCGGAGTTGCCGAGTTGTAGGAATGAATCGGGCTTAGACTCATCAAAGAGCTTTTAATTTGTAATGAATATTTGAATTGCTTTAGAGTTTTCGAGACGCTTTCATGGTCGATCAATTGTATTGATGTCAAAGTATGACTTTTATTTGTGTTTTAGACCGAACCGTTTCCGGCCTACGTTCCCCTCATTTTGAGGAGCTCGGGTCTTCGTAGTTCAACTTTGATTTTTTTTTTTTGTTTTGTTTTTTTTTGTTTTTTTTTTGTTTTTGTTTTTTTTTTTTTTTTTTTTTTTTTGGTGCAACCACTTTGTTTTTACCTAGGCCGCCCTTCTTGGGTTTTCAACCTAGTTGGGTATTACTCTTTTAGCACTCTTTTTTACGCGTAGTATCTGCGCGGCTTGTCACCATTCTGGGTGTACAAAGGGATTCCCGTCGAGGTGCAAGTTGCATGGCTCCTCAGGAGAAGATCTTACGGACGACATATGGCCCGACCCATACGAGGCTCCCATTTGCCAGGGGTTGATACGGGTGGGGGCTTTTCTTTCAAAACGAGATCACCTTCTCGGATCTCCCGATGCTTTACTTTCTTGTCGAAGGCTCGGCCATTCTTCCTTGGTAGGCTCGGATGTGTTCCATTGCTTTCAATCGGCGTTCATCTAGCGGGGCCAATTCGTCATGGCGACTCTGGAGCCATTCGACCTCGTTGATCGGCTTTCCGGCGGTATACGGAGCGAGGGATTTCCAATTCGATTGGGAGCACGGCTTCCATTCCGTATGTGAGGGCAAACGGTGTTTCCCCGATTGCCGTTCGGCCCGATGTTACGCGCCCCGAGTGCAGTGTAACTTCTCGGGCCAATCTACGCCTTGGGACGGCCATTTTCCGGATGATATTTTCGAGTCTTGTTTCTTTGCCTCGACGGCTCCGTTGGTTTGGGGCTGTAAGGAGATGACTTGTGACGGGTTATTCGGAATTACGCCGGCGGCTGTCGCATTCCCCTTCGAAGTGGGATCCATTATACGAAATGATTTCGGTGGCAACCCGTATACGCACATGATGTTTTCTTTGATGAAGAGGGCAACTTTCTTTGAGTTGAGGATTTTGTAGGACTTTGCGAGCATCCTTTCCGATTCCTTCGAAGAAATCACCAATCTGCGTCTCTTTAGGCTCTTCGCGGTTCCCAAATTCACACTCGTCAAAATCTCTTCGGCGGCTTGGGCTCGATTTTCCTCTTTCCAGGACAACTGCTTAAAGATTTTTTTGTTGTTTGATTTTTTTCGTTTAATGTATACTTCTTTATCTAATGAATTATCATTAAAATTTTTTTTTAATTAATTCATCATTAGTTAAAGTGGCAATCAAGGATACTCGAAAGGTTCGTCATTTCATTGAAAACGAAAAGGAATACAGCGCTTGCTACAGACTCATAGTCTTTAGGCGTAAGGCCATCGGACGACCCTAGAGACTCGATCTTAACAAAGAGAGGGACTGGGAGGACTTGTCCTAGATTGACACAAAGGGACGGGGGACCAATCCAAGCATGGTGATCATTTCCTCCTTGGTCGCGGACGGGCCTGAGAGGTTTTCCCAATTTTTAGCGGCTTTGCTATTGGTGGCCTCATGACTCGGGAAGCTGTCTTGTTTTTGTTTTCCTTTCTCAATTGCTTTGCTATCATCTCTTGGACCGAGCCGAGATCAATCGGATCTGGCACCTGTATCTCTTCTTCGAACAATTCTTTGCATAACCGGACCATCCCAATCATCGAGGGAAATTCCGTGGCCTTAGCTTTTGGCACTGTCAATTCGAATTCGGGTTTCGGATCTTCTGGGCGGTAGGAATAGTGGTTGTGAGCTTCTCGAGCTGTTCCACCGGAGTCGAGGCACGCCTCTGAAGGTATACTCGCTCTTCATGGTAGTGGTAGCCCCGGGTATCTTGGGTAGGTCCGAGGAACATTCTACGGACCGGGTTAGCCTTGGTTCCTCTAAACTTGTTGAGGCTATCCTGTAGCTTTAGCCATCCTGCCGTAGGAGTGGGCTCTGTGATGTTTCTGGTTGTGTGGGACCCTTTACAAAGTAGTCGGCCAAATTAGGGCGAAGGGGAGAGATTTAGGGTTGTCGGCGGGACCTTTCTGTGGCGGCTTCAAATCTTTTTCCTTTTGCGGTGTCATTGAGGAGGCCTCATATCCCGGGCCGTGGCGAGTATTTGTCCTTTCACCTCGATGAGTTTGTGAGTTCCTTGTTGGTGCTTCCCCGGCCAGAGGCCGGGTAGATAGCTCATTTTCTCATCATTTTCAAGGCCGGTGGGATTTTATCCCGAGTGATTGTCAAATCTATGTTGCACACTTGGGCCTTGGGAGGCTCGGCCGTGAAGCACGTTAGCATGAGACCTTCCTCGTCATGTTTGATTTCGAGAATAGGTATTCCGCAGTATACGTGCCCTCCAAAGTGACTAAATCCCCGTAAATGGTTGTCGAGATCCCCATTCGAGGCGAATTTCACACCTTGGTGGAGGCTTGAGGCGACCCCCTTGACTTGGATGGAGCCAAGGTCTTCCCGGGGCATTGAAAGTAATCGGGATGTCGATAACTGGAATTCCACGGTATCAATTTACGTCCAACCCGAGAGGTCTAAAGTGGCGACTCAGGGCTGCTCGAGATGTTGAGTCGTAAGCTTTGGCGTGAGGGAGGAAGGCTTCAAGTACGTAGTCTTGATATCAAGCGAAGCTCATGATCTTTGCCGGAAGAATGTTCATTAGGACCCATTATCAACCGGGACCGAGGAGGCGTCGTTCATCCAGTGGGTTTTGTGATGAAGAGAGGCTCGTTATGATCGGCCCCAAATTGAGGGAGGTCGAGATACGTGAAAGTGATTATATTCCCGTAATGGATGTTTCCAATTAGTTGTACCACATCATCGGGAGTAGCATCAATAGGCACGAAGTGCGAGCCGGAGCTTTCTTCCGGCTTCGGCTTATGGGGATAGGACGAAGTGAGTAGAGACCGAGAGGGAAATGTTGGCTGTGTTTGCTTCAAGCTGGGTGAGCACGGGATCCTCTTTTCGGGATGCAGTTTGTTGTCTTAGCGTAGGGGCGGCGATCTTCTTTCGGTGTTTGATCTGTGGCCTTCTTATACGCCTTGGGATTTCCTTGGAAGATGCGCCGGATCGGGTCAACAGTTAACTTCCTCATCGGTCGTCTCTTGGCTGGATTTCTTCAATCTTTGCTAAGGTCGACGGGAGCCCTTTTGGCTATTGGCCCTTTGGTTGACGGAGTCTAGTGACGGTGAGGGTGGCTATCTTGGCTCCTTCTGGGCGGCCACCTTATAAGCTGCTTCCCAGTCACGAGCTTTTGGGTTTGGGGTTGTGTTGTTGCCCCTTGGATGGCCCATAGAGCTAGGGCGTCCTCAGATTCACTCTCATGGCCGGCCTTGCTCATAGTTATCATGCAACAAAGTCGCTATTGTCGGGACTCGGCGGCTTTCGATCTCATCCCGGTATAGTGCGGCCATTACGATTCCCTTACATGTACTCGAGTTGGAGATGATTATAGCGTTACGTGTGGGAGGCGCATCCGGTATCATGCCGGTTTCTAGGACTTCTACGAAAGGCGACATACATTCGGGGAAGGTGACCTCTTCTTGGGTAACCACGACGAGGAGTGTTACTTTGTTAAGGGTGGATTTGATCTAACCATGGTTATTTTCTCATTTGGGCGGATGGGAGTTAATTTTCCTCTTTCGATCGAGATCTTCGACTATCGGCTGGATCGGACACACGAAAACCCTTTCCCCAAAGCATGGTAGGCGGTGTTGAATTCTAAGACATCCGCGTGCTCGAGATCCATGAAACTTCATGGCCTTCGTGTCCTCGGTCTCATATTCGTCTTCCGAAGTTTCTTCGTCGTCGCTTCTTGATAACCGGCCATTGTGCTGGCTCCCGTGGGCTCATTTACGGCATGATTGTTCCAAGTTGTTTCGGATCGGGGCCTCGGTTGACTCTTCGCTCTCGTCATCATCATCATCATCATTTGTCATCGGAATCTTCTTCCCATACTACGGGATTTCGGGTGAGAGGAGCAGCCGTCAAACCCGTTGGGGGAATATGGGTGCGTGCGGCCGCAAAAATTGTCATATGTTCCCATTCCGGAAGTGGCAATTGTGACTCGGCTTCTCCTCCCGAAATTGCGGGGGAAGAGTGAGAGGGTGGCACGTATTTAACACCGGGTAGAATGTAGAAGGGTTCTTCCTCCTCGATTCTTCGGTTTCACTTGCCTTCGGGGTCGTATTTGACTTCTCCAATAGCCGGTTGTGGAAGTGTACTAGCTCAGATGCTCTTCGGCCTCTTTGCTGATAAGCCCCAGTACAGGCGCTCGCCGGAAGCTTTCTTGTCTAATTCTTCTCGATTGTTCTAACCATCTTGTGTAAATGGTTCTTTCATGTTCTGAGCGGAACAACCCCATTTCTTCGGTATCGGTTTTCCCTTTATCCGAAAAATAGTGGGCCTCGTATTCTTGCAAGGAGTCTCTGACATGAGACAAAGATGGGTTGATTCGTTCGATATCCTCAAGGGCGGGGAATCCAAGTCGGGATCCTCGACGAGGTTGGCCACGGGTATTTGGGGACCTTCATCGGCATCTTCTGGGCATGCGAAGATTCTCCGCATTCAATCATATTCACCTGATTATGGTTTCTTGGCAGCGGATTTTTGACGGTGTTAGGCCCTTCGGGGCCTTCCAACTTTCCTTGCTCTATTAGCCCCTGGATTGCCTTTTTCCAGAGTAAAGCAGTTGTCGGTCAGATGTCCGTGAGCTTGATGAAAAGCACAATACTTTATAGTATCCACGGGAGCATTCGGATTCCTGGGTTGGAAATTCTCCAAAGGCCGCGGCAAGCCTTCTTTCACCGGTCCCTAAAGATGTCATTCGAGAGGCATTCCAAAGTTTTCGAGATTCGCGGCCCGTGAGTGCAGGCTCATTGTTTTTACAGGAGCAAAAGGAGTTGTGTTATTACATTCTGTCCCGCATAGTTAATCATTTCTTTGCCTTTGGCGGGAGCGAGGCGGTGTTTGCGGGAGGAGCCCGATATCTGTAGGCGGAGTGCGGCGGCCGGTTCTTGCGATTGTAGGCCTTTTCAAACTTAGGCTGCGAGAGTTAACCATGGCCCGTAAGTCGAGTATGGGAAGTGGCGAGGAGGCTCTCGAATGTGGTTTCAAGCATGGTGGAAGATGTCCGGTTGTTCCTCTTCGGAAGGAGGGATGGCCATTTCAGAGTTTCGAGATTCCACCGCTTGTAAAAGTCCCCAACATTCTCATCGGGACTGCCTGCTTGTTGTTTGTAGGTCAACCCTATTTGTTTCCCATTCCAAGTTGGCCTTATATTTCTACGTGAAGGCATTGGTAATCTGGTCCCATGTAGCCACAGCTTCGGGTTTCAAACGGAAGAACCATTTTAAGGCCTTTGGACTTCAAGGATAGGCGAAATAGTCGGCCAAGCTGGCGATTGGTACATCCTTTGGCTTTCATCGCCAAGGTATATGTGTCCAAATGGGTTTTCGGGCATGCGGTCCCATCAAAGAGATCCGAGATTAGGCATCACGAATTTGTGGGCGAGAGGAACAATGGAGTCAGTGCAGCGTAGGCCGGAAGGCGGAGCTTCTTGGCGATCGGTTCGGCGATCTGCGCTTTCATTTCCTTGTGTTGTTCCATGAACCGGGCCGGATGAGGGTCTTGTGGTGGAACCATGGCATTCAAGCTAGTGGGCGAGCTAGAGAGGAGCTACCCTGGAGCGGGCGGGTGGAGGAACGGCCGATCCGGGGACGTAGAGTGAAAACTGTCACAGGGGTGAGTTACCACAGGGAGCATGAGTAGGAGCACTGAGCAAAGGATAGAACCTTGCGGCTTCTTTGTTGATTTTCAAGCGGCAAAGTAGGTGGAGGCAGCCCGATGTGGCCGGATAACTTGGATTTCAGTGGGGCCCGTAAGTAGGCTTGAGTGCGAGTTTCTTGTCCGGATTGTTAGAATTGCATGGCACTTTGTGGTGAAGGTGTGTAACAGGGAATGCTGCGGTCTGGTGATTCGGATGACACGGGATGGAGGCTTGGTAACCCATAGAAGTCAGTGAGGAATGGATTTGTGTGAGGGCGGTGAACTAGTGCTATTACGAGGAGGGCTCTGGCGTGGCCCCGAGAACCAAGTTGTGGCGGCATTCCAGCGTAGGCTGTTCTTTGTGAAGGTCGGATTGATCGGTTCCGAGCGAGGCGGGATCCCGATTAGGCTGTGGCATTAGAGATAGCCCCAACCATGAGAAGACATTCCGTGCGATTTTGCCCCCAGTGATTTGTGCAGTCGGGTGCGTGGATCCGGTGGTGCGTGGTTGGGGAGGCGGTGACCGAAAATCGAGGAGCATGGGTTACGGTAGTGGCACCGTAGGAGGTGGGTGGCGGCATCTGGTGTAATCGGGCGGCGAGAGTGGGGTTGGCATCCTCGTCTTCTTCCACGGTGAAGGTGCCATCGGGATTGAGGCGGCGGCCAAGCCGTGACTCTTAATAGCCTCCATAAATTTGTTTATTTGTGCTTCTGTCGTAACCTCATACGTTACGCTAGCGGATTCCCTTTGTTGCTCTGTGCGAGGGTCCGGGAGGCGGAGTGACGTTATCCCCATCATTACCGGGCGTGCGGACATTACGAAACCCGGAGTCGGAACAAAGCGGTGAAGGCGACGATGCGCTTGACTCTTCCCAGCGATCAAACGGTGACCGGTGCCGAAACCAAGCTTTGTGCGGAGGCTGCGGGAAAGGACACGAAGGTTCGAGATGTGCAGGAATGGAAGGAGGGTAGGTGTTTGGGCATTGGGCTCATGCAACATGCGGTTATTTGTTCACGTTTACTTAAAACATGCTTTATTAACCTAATCGGTTGGAAAAGATTGCTCTTCTTTTCGCAAACTACTCTGGATCTGGATCGGTGGGCCCCGTCACTACGTCTATAAGCCCCTCGTATTCCACTGTATTTCGACCTCCCGGGGTGGACGGCCCGGGCGAGGTCCTATAGGGCAGCGGGTCCCACCGGCCAGAAAGAAAACGATCCTAAAAGTCGGCGGGTAATCGAGTCTTAACGAGCATTCGATGTAAATTACGGACAAGGCGCGTCAAAAGTCAAGATCGTGTCCAGGGGCTCGACGAAAAGTCGGCATGATTTGGAGCGATAAGCGTCCACGATTGATCTTGACTTGTCGTCGGTTAAGCCGTAATTAGGCATGGAATATTCATTAATCCTTGATGACTCGGTGTCAATCTTTGGGAGTCGGTGTATAATTTGTGCCGATCGAGCCCGAAGTCGGCGCGGTCAATATCTTGGTCAAAGTCTGCGGCGGAAAACCGGCGGAACTTCGGCGATTAGGGTCCCAGAAAGATATTGAGTCGGTATGCCGACAAAGGCTTGAAAGGAAAGGTCTATACACGAGACGGGGCATGACACGAACCCGGACTAAAAACCAACGGGTCTCGGACAAAGTGTGTCACGGACAAGTGCATAGTCGACACGAGGCTCCGTGGGATGTTTGGGTAGTCCTGTGCTCATCCAGAGGCGTAATAAGACCAAACGGACCGCGACAAGGATTTCCCGGGTTAGGGACGTAGTGTGCGGTGTACGGTCACGTGCGCGTAGTGTGCAAGCGATCTATATTCTTTTACGAGTAAAATAGAGATTTTTTTATGTGTCTTAAAAATATGATGCATGATTTTTTTTTTTGAAATTTTCTTTTTTTTTGAAAATCTTTTTTTTTGAAATTTTTAATGAGCACATAAGCACGTAAGCACGAAAATTCCGACAGTTAGGGACATTATTCCGACAGTCAAAATTTTGACTTTCTCCGAGGCGGCCAAAACAACACGAAAAATGTGCAAAAATCAACACACACACAAAAATGATTTTCAAAGCGGGACGGAAGCTTGACCCTCAAAAGCTTTTTTTTTTTGAAAACGGTGATACCGGTACGTGGGATTGTTAGACCACAATTTATCCCCGACTCGTGTTAGGAGGCGATAACGGGAAGTTTAATGGTTTCCACCAATATACCAAATACCATTTTTTTTTTAAAAAAAGCTTAGTGTCCCCAGCGGAGTCGCCACTGTGATGAATGTGTATCCGAAAATTTTCCCATTTTTATTTGAAAAAATCAACGAAACGGAGTCGCCACGCCATTTTAATTTTGAGGGCCAAAACTTTGAAAAAAAGCCCGAGATCAGAGATTTAGGTTCGGAGGTCATGTTACACGCCGGGAAGGACGTTAGTGTGCACCGGAATGCCTCGTAAACGAGTCTTCCAAGCTGAAAATCATTTGTGTGTGTGTGTGTGTGTGTGTTTTGGCCAAAATAACTTTGAAACTCAGAAAAGTAAAAATTGGGATATCTTTTTAAGACTTTAAACTGATCCCATGATTTTTTGGAAGATTTTTGGATTGAGATTTGGTACTCAAAAGACCTTTTGAAGTTGAGAGCCATTTCTGCCAGAATGAAAAAGGCAGTGGACCTTTGATTTTGAAATGGATTCAAGGGTCTTAAAACTTCATAATCTGGATAAACTCAGAGAATGAAAGTTGTTCCAGACACCTTAAATAAGATTTGTGCGAAGGAATTTTCCATTTTGGAGAAGATTTGAGGGGCAAAACCTTCTGGAAACCTCAGATATGAGATCTGGATTCCCAGAAGCTGATGAACTAGCCTCTGAAAGAAAATTTGAAAAGAGGAGTTTTACTCACCCAAAAAATAAAGTAAAAATATGTATGGAAAGATCTGGATGTTGGCTACAAAAAGTGTTTTGTAGTCAACACCAAATTCCACATTTATCTGTGTCCAAAAATTAAGATAATGGACTGAGGTCTGGGAAAATTGCTACTGGACAGCAACTTCCCAAGAGAGAAAATATGATTTTAAGGGGGGTTTTGCATCCATGCTTGTCCCCATTTCCCTAGGTTTTGGTTAGTGATCACTAGACATTTTAGTGGTGAATCAACTATACCAAACCATCCTTGGGTACATTAGGACTAAGCATTTCATTTGCTTGGGAAGGGGATTTTTATCCTTTGAAAATGAGATTTGATGCTTGAAAATGGTTTTTAGGGTTTTGAAAATGAGTTTTCTTTGCAAGAAAGTAAGAGAACTTGAAAATAATTTTGATCTTTGTAGAAGATCATCCATGGAGATGGTCTTCCATGGTGATCTTCTTAGATCTAAAGCAAGAAGATGAAAGAACTACATTTTGTAGTTTGCAAATGCATGCATGGTTGGAGTTTAGGGTAAGGAGAAGGAGGGTTTACCAATCTTCCTTGTGTTCTTGAGTTTTTGGCTTGAGTGTATGAGTGTTTAAGGCTTGAATATGAGAGTGAGTGGATGAGTGTGAGTTGGGAAAGATTGGAGAGAAAAAGGTGACAATTCTTGAAGAATTCTCACTGTTTTCTCTCTATATTTCGCCAGAGGTTCGGTGCAATTGGTGTTGTGGCTCCTATTTTTGTGACTGGAGGGCTCAATTTATAGCCCTCTGGAAATGACATACTTATCCGCGCGAATAGGACCCTTCAGCGTGCACTGTTCATTAAATGCAGCTCCAGCTTTGGACAAGAGGAATATTTCTTTTGAAATTTCAAATTAACGGCCAGTTTATTGTTCCCGGCCATTTCTATTTGTGGTTTTATTCCTTTTGTTTTACTTTTTGAGATTCTTTTTGAGGTTTAACCTTAAATAACAATGCCCATTTTACCCTCACTTTGTTAGAAAAGTTAGGATTGTTAGGAATTGTTAGAAATGTTATAACTTTCGTTAATTTTCTAACGAAAATTCTAACAAGCTCAAATTGGAGCACTTACAGTTGGACAAAAGAAAATACAAAGAAAGTGCGGTCCAAACTTACCAAAAAGAGTTCACAAAAAAATATCAAGGAAAAAGCGGTTTACTGCTGAGGCGGCTTGTTCACTTCATGCTCAGCAACACTTGGTCCAGCTCTGCTTTGGTCTGGAGCAAACGCTTTCCTCATCCTTCTAACTTCTTCAGCGGTTCTGGTCAGCAAGGATTCCAGATTCTTCAAGGCTTTGACTGATTTGGCAGAAGTAGAATTGGTGGTCTCAACTGCTTTGTTGTTTTGCTCTAAATTCCCCTTGATCAAATCTAGCTTCACATTGATGGAGGAATAGATGGAGTTGAAGATGGTGTGGATTTCCTCTTGAACAGAAGCGGTCTGAGTCTGGAGGGATTCCTTCAAAGGATCAAGATCAACAGTAACAGTCAAAGAGGATCTCAGACTGTGCATTTCAGCTTCAATCTTGGTGTTGAATCCAATCTTTATGTTGTCAAGGCGGTCGATAAATTCTTCTTGAATAGCCTTTAACTTAGCCATAGTGGCATCTCCAACACAATCCAAATTGACTTTGGAATCAACCTTGAAGCAATCAATTTGGGCAAGCACTTCTTCACGCGGTGAGTCAGGCGGTTTGAACAATTTGGGACAAATGCGGTACGGATTGAAGGAAGTCAAGGAATTTGGTGCTTAAGTTACCCAAATCTTTTTCAAGGGAAGTGCGAAGATTCTCTCCAAGAACATCTAACTCCTTCTTCAAGCGCTCAATAGATGCCTTGTCTTGAGGCTTTGACCAAACCGGCTTCAAGGGATTTACGAAGGCTTCAGAAGCGGTTTGAATTAGGGAAGCGGTTTGATCAGGAGGAGCGGTTGAGGAGGTGGAAGGAATTGATGTAGACTTCTCCCCCTTAATGGCATCAAGCAAAGAGGCCTTAAGGTTAGCCAACTCAAGGGAGTGAGAATCTACCTTGGCTTGCAAATTGCGGTTGGATTCAAGGAGGGTTTCATTTGAGGCAGTCAAGGAAATGACATGGCCTTGGTTTATTATAAGTTGGCCTTGAATCAGGTTTAGGGTTTAGAGAATTTGGGAGTATTCTGAAGGAGGGGCGATAGATGGTGAGGCGGTTGGAAATATGGGAGGCGGTTGAGTTTGGTTGGTTTCAGGAGCGGTTTGTGTTTGAGGAGGTTTTGGAGGAGGGGTCTTTTGAGTTTGGGGGGAAGCTTGGGGAGTTGGGGATTTTGCAGGTGAGTTGGATCTGGAGTGGTTGGGTGTAATGGATTGGGAGCGGTTTAGGTTTGGGGAATTGGCAGGGGTTGGGTCATCTCTAATAGATTTAGAGGTAGCATGTCCAACAGAAGGTTTGGACTGCCATTGCTGATAGGCTTGGGATTTTGTAGGAGTTTGGTTTGAATGTTGGGAATTTATGGAATGGGAATGTTGGGGTGAGGATTGGGCAGATTGTGAGGATAAAGGGGAAAGGGATTTCCTAGGGGAATCAGAAGGGGAATTTTGAGTAGAAAGGTTTGGGGAATTTCTAAGTGGTGAAGGGGAAGGTGAAGGTTGAACTGGTTTGGTTTTCTTTGGGGTTTGCTTCTTTCTAGCCATCATCTTTCTCCTCTTGGGTTTCTCCCCCTGAGATTGTGCGGTTTTGTTGGGGGAAGGAGTTATGGATTTGGATTTTGATGGGGATTTGGAAGGGGATTTATGAGGGGATTGGACAGGAGATTGAGTGTTTGGGGTAGGAGGCGGTCTTTCTTTTTGAAGCGGTTGGTTCTCTGGAGGCGGTTCCATATGAGACGCGGTTGGATCAGTTGGGGATTTGCCTTTGGCTTTATATTTCTCAGCCTGAGCCTTGGCCAAACTTGCAATCCTGTCTTCCAAAATCTTCATCTGCTCTTCCATAGTTAAACCAGCCATCTCATCTCTGGCTTTCTTGGCTCTAGCCACCAAGTTGGGAATACTTGGGTCTTCTTCCTCTTCTTCATCTTCTTCCTCATCTACCAGGTTGAAAGTTTCAGGTTCAGGTTTCTTAGACAGTTTCCTCTTCTTACTGGGACCAGCTCCATCATCAGCTTTAGGCGGTTGGGTTGCTGGAGCGGTCTTTGACTTCTTGGGAGGCGGTTCAGCTCTGGCTTGGGGCTTCCTGGACCGCTTGGCTCCTTTAGCTTTTGGAGCGGTTGAGGGATCTCTCAGCTCATAGGGTTCCTTCCTTGGGTAGGTATCTGCATCATACAGAGATTTGTATAATGCATCTCCATTGGCATACCTGAAGGAATGGCATGCAAGCAATCGAGGAATCGAAAGAACAGTCCGCCAGGCTCGGGATTCTTGGTGACCATATCATCTAGATGCTCATAGTCCATCAAAAGAGCGGTTATGATCTGCTAAATGGTCTCCACCTCTGATCTTCTCCTTTGACCTTGGGTGATAGGTCTCAACATTGTCCTTAATCTCTAAGTAAAGGATTTTTGGCCAGTGTAGCTTGATCTCCATGAAAATTGCAGAACTATACATCCATTGTTGGGATGTAAAGTTATTATGGTTACCAGTCTTCCCACAAACTGTTCTCCCAACAAGATGACCAATGTGGCTCATCAGCTCACCAAAATTTTTCCTAGCAATCTTCTTGTATCTCCTAGACATGGTATCAACCTTGGCGGTTGCTAAAGGCTGCATTGTCTGAATGACTTGATCAACCTTTATAGGAGCTCCATGACATTGAATGCGAAAAGTCTTCTAATATCAATGTAGTCAATTGAGAGATTCAATCCTTCTACAACGGCGGTCAGGCGGAAACTCTCTGGCCTTCATCAAGAACTCTTGAACTCTTCTTAGCGGTTGCAAAGAACTGATCCACGAAAGATGGCACTATGAAGTTCTGCTTTTTGGTGAAAAGCGGTAGGATGCCAGAGATTCTCAGCTTTCTCAGCAATTCTCTTCCTAGAGCATCAGTCTTGAGCTCATCCTCATTAACTTCCCAATCTGGAATGAAAGTAGATGGATCCTACAAAGTAAAGCATGAAGTGTTAGATCCATAGTTTGTATTCCCACGATCACTAGCGGTTTGGGCACCAAGCGGTTTAGCAATGGTGCGGTTTGAAAATTTTCAAACCTCAAGTGAGCTATGAATACACAAAAATAATGAGGATAAAATTACTTAAGTACGTGGCATTCTAATCCAAACTTATCCCACACTGCAAGCGGTGCTTAGAGAGGAACTTCTTGGTTTCCAGCCTATATACTTAGTAAAATCTCAAAAATAGAAAAGTAAATAAAACAGCATGCGGTTTCAAAAGATTTTGAAAAAGCGGTTTAGATCATGCGGTTTAGCTTGAAAAAGGGAGGAGCGGTTTGAAACAGAAATTCCTAAGCGGTTGCATATAAGCGGTTTCAAACCAAAAATGAAATCCAAAATTTCTGAAAAAGTTAAAAATTTTCTAAGTGTTGGAAAACATTTTTTTCAGAATCAAGGCATGCAAAACATATGATTTTTCAAGAACAGTTCATGGGTTTTGTGAAGAACACCAAGAACATTCAAGAACACCAAGAACAGAGATTCATGAAACTTAACCAAAATGAGCAAATAACATATCAAAATGATCACATTGAGAAGGGGATTAACAATATATCAATAAAATTACAACCTTTACCCAGAATCATCCAGAATCACTAAAAATGTAAAGTGGGTTTTCGAAGAACATATTCTGAAAATCACCAAATTAGTGCTCATAACATGGATTGATCATGAAATAGGAGACATATATAGAATCCATGTGCAAAACCGAGCAAAACCCAACAAACATCAACAAAAATGATCAAGAAATAAGATCAGAATCATCAAAAATACAAGACATGGCATACGAACAGTTTTTCTTTAAGTTTATCCATGGCAGATTTTTGAAGAAAAGTAAAGGATAGAGTTAGTGATTGTTACCATTTCTAGAACTGGTTTCTTGGGTGCTCTGGCAATGGTAGAAGCTCTTTGCCTTTTAGAAGTAGGTTTTGATGTAGTGGCCATTTACAGTTAATAGGTTTTGAAAATGGAGTTTGTAAAGGTTTTAGAGAGAGAGAGAGAGAGAGTTTGGTAGATAAGTACGGTTGCAGAGAGTGTTGGCAGAAGAAAAGGTTTGTTTTCACCAACTTAGGTTTATATAGGGTGAAGGGGTGGAGGCAGTTGGTCAGAAGGAATGATTGAATTAAACCAACTGTTGCACCCTTTCACCTCCTGCACATCTCTCTATGACGGCTGACATGAAGGCTTTAAATGCTCATGTCCCCTTAGCATTAAATGCTCTGAAAATTTTGAATTTTTGAGGGAAAACATTTGCAAAAATACCCTTATGTCAAAATAAAAATTTAAAAATAAATAAAAGAATTTGAACAGTTTTTTTTAAGTAAAGATAAGCAATAAAAATAGACAGAGTTTACTTCTTGTTGAAACGCGGTTTTGATCCAAGCGGTCAGACTGCATGAGCGGTTTGGAACTTGCGGTTGCATGCAGGCGGTTGGATAATCTTGCGGTTTTGGCACAGGCGGTTCAACAGAAGCGATTTGATTCCAAAAGGAATTTCAACCTAGACTCAACAAACAAGTTAGCAAATTAAAAAGTATGGAATTTATTTAAGTTTAAGCATACCCATTTCTCCTCTGAGAAAAGAAAATCTCTTGGAGTCAAGAGCCTTTGTGAGGATATCAGCAATCTGGTTGTCTGTCCCCACGTACTCTAAATGGATATTCCTCTTCTCCACATGGTCTTTGAGGAAATGATACTTGATATCTATGTGCTTGGTCTTGGAATGCATGACATGGTTGTTGGAGACGAGAAATAGTTGAAGTGTTGTCGCACATGATCGGGCAATTTCCTTCTTCATGGATTCCATAGTCCACCAATTCTTTGCTTCATCCAAAGGATTTGACAGCAACAACTACCGGCTGGCAATATACTCGGCCTCTGTGGTTGACACTTTGAAAGCTGATGCTTGCTTCTTGGCAGCCCAAGCAACTAGTCTATTCCCAGAGGAAATGACAAGTCCACTAGTGCTTTTCTGTCAATAGTGCAAAGTTTGCATAATCTGCATCTGAATAACCTATAAGATTGAAATTCGAATCTTTGGAATACCAAAGTCCAAGGTTAGTGGTTCCAGATAAATAGCGGATTATACGCTTGACTGCAATAAGATGTGCTTCTCTAGGATATGCTTGATAGCGTGCACATACACAGACACTAAACATAATATCGGGCCTACTAGCAGTTAAGTAAAGTAATGAGCCGATCATACCTCGATATAAAGTTTGATCAACTTTCTTACCTTTGAGATCTTTATCTAGCTTATTGCCGGTGGCCATTGGAGTATCATATGCTTTAGCATTTTCTAATCCAAACTTCTTTATTAGCTCCTTGGTGTATTTGGCTTGGCTGAGGAAAATACCTTCTTCGCATTGCTTGATTTGAAGCCCGAGGAAGAATGTTAATTCTCCCATCATGCTCATCTCAAACTTGCTTTTCATTAGCTTCTCGAAACGCTTACAAAGTAACTCATTAGTAGAACCAAAAATAATATCATCGACATAAATTTGAACAAGTAAAGTATGCTCATTATATTTGGCAATAAAAAGAGTTGTATCGATTTTACCGCGTTTAAATCCTTTTTCTAGTAAAAATTTAGAAAGAGTCTCATACCATGCCCTTGGAGCTTGCTTAAGTCCATACAAAGCTTTTACGGAGTTTGTAGACATGATTGGGAAATTTGGAGTCTTCAAATCCGGGCGGTTGGGCAACATACACGGTCTCTTGCGGTTCGCCGTTGAGGAATGCACTCTTTACGTCCATTTGATATAACTTGAAATGCTTGAAAGAGGCGTAGGCTAAGAAGATTGATAGCTTCCAATCTTGCAAGCTGGAGCAAAGGTTTCGTCATAATCAATTCCTTCTTCTTGCCTATATCCTTGTGCAACCAACCTTGCTTTATTCCTAGTGATGCTTCCATTCTCGTCCATCTTATTCCTAAATACCCACTTAGTTCCTATCACTCCTTGATCACGAGGTCTAGGCACCAAAGTCCAGACCTTGCATCTTTCAAAGCTGGTTGAGTTCTTCTTGCATAGCAACAACCCAAGCGGAATCTTGGAGTGCTTCATCAATCTTCTTGGGTTCAACTTGAGATAAAAGAGAAGTATGGTCATCATAGTTTGATCTCCTTGTTTGAACACCGGAAAACAGATCACCAATCACATTTGTGAGGGGGTGGCTAGCGACTTCACGAACCTCCGGGGGTAAGTCTGGTTGGACTGAGGTTTGCTGAAGATCTTCAATTGGAACGTCGTTAGATCCTTTAGCGAAGTCATGGAATGTAAGTTGACGAAGAGGTTCTATAAGTTGGATAGGGGAATTCTCAACTTCATCTTCCCTAGGAGTTGCATCTGGAGTAGAAACTTCAGGTGCGGTTTCAAACGTGCAGTTTGAGGGAATTTCAGTTGAGGGTGCTGGATTTTGCGGTTGAGGTTCAGGTGCGGTTTGAGAGGGTTCACCTTTTTCATTATGCTCAACAAAATCATCAGCAATATTTGGAGCCAAATGTGGCTCAAGGAGAGAATGCTCATCGAAAGTAACATGGACAGACTCAACTATTTTTAAACTAGTTTTATTGAAAACACGAAAAGCTTTAGAATGTTTAGCATACCCAACAAAAATACCTTCGTCGGCCTTGGCTCTGAATTTACCTCTATTTTCTCTTCCGTTGTAGAGGACAAAACATTTGCGGCAAAGATCTTGAAGAATGCAATGTTGGGGGTTCTTCCTCGCCAAAGCTCATAGGGAGTCTTATTATGGGTTTTGTTGATGAGGAGCGGTTACGAGTGAAGCATGCGGTATTGATTGCTTGACCCAAAAATGCTGAGGTAGTTTTGCTTCGAGATATCATAGTCTTTCCGGCCTCAATCAACGTCTGTTCTTCCTTTCCACAACCCCATTTTGTTGTGGAACACCGGTGGTTGAAAAATTGTGATCAATTCCATGGTCATCACAATCTTGAGCAACAGTTGTTCTTGAATTCTGTTCCATTATACGATCGAACACTAACGATGTCGTCTTCTTTTTGGGTTTGGAGCCGTCTAAAAAGTGCGATGAGAATCTCATAACAATCATCTTTGGAAATCATCATCTCAACCCACGTATATCTTGAATAATCATCCACCACCACTAAGGTATATCTATTTCCTCCAATGCTTTGGCGGTGGTTACGGGTCCAAACAAATCTATGTGAAGCCGGTTGTAAGCATGCGGAAGTTGATGGAGCGGTCTTCTTTGGTGAAAGACGACGCGGGCCTTACCAAGTGGCATGCCTTGCATTTCTCGGGATGGTGGTCATCCACTTTAGGTAAACCACGAACGAGGTTTTCCCTACCAATCTTAGCAAGATACTTGAAGTTCAAGTGGCTCGACCTCTTGTGCCATAGCCTTGACTATTTTCGCTCACATTCTTAGCTACAAAACGAGAGATTAGTAATACTACATGCATAATTTAGATCAATAATGTAAATATTACTCTTACGAATCCTGTGAGTAGGGTGACGCCGGAAATGCTATCTTTGATAAAGCAATTTGATGACGTGAAGTTGCAAAGCATTCCTTTGTCGCAAAATTGAGAAATTGAAAGGAGGTTGTGCTTGAGTCCTTCAACAAGAGAAACCTTCTCAATGGTTAGGTTTCCTCTCCTTATAATACCATATTCGATGGTCTTGCCTTTGTTGTTGTCACCAAAGGTTACGGACGGACCACTTGCTTCAATGACATCTTCTAGTAATGATCTATCTCGGTCATATGTCTTGAGCGGCCATTTGTCAAGATACCATTCATTTTCCTTGGAGTGACCGGCCATGAAGCGAGAGGACTGAAATGTAAACATTAAGAACGAGGTCCCCCTTTATTCCTTGGGTCTGAAGTTAGCAACCCTTTACGACCCACACCTGCTTGACGAAGGAGGTTTACTCTTCTGGCATTGGATGTGAACCGCAAAAGGCATTCTGCGGCCTTGTGACCTAAACCATCACACACAGAACATTTATAATAGCTACAAGCTTCATGAGGTTTTACTAACTCCTTACTCTTCTTAGGAGTTGCATGCGGTTTGGGAGAAGCGGTTGTAGGCTGGGACAAAAGGCTGGCTTTAGTTTGACCACGTATTTTCTAGGAACGCTATTCACCTTTTGAAGGCAAGAGGAGCGGTCGAAGAAGAGGCGCGGTCGGACCTTGAATTGCCAGAACCGCCTTTTCCACCGAAGCGGTTGGAGCGGGGATTCGACCAATTCCATAAGCCATTTCCTACGAAGCTACACTCTCGAGAATCCTTTGGCTTCATGCGAGTTCTTACCATATTGCTTCCCTTTTGGGTAGACATAATTAATTTGTCGTCCTTTACCCTTTCCTTTAGCATGCTTCCCCTTAGGAATTTCTTTAGTTAGTTCCAAAATTTCCTCATCCTTTTCACTCGAGGATGCACAGCTTCTCCTCTTCCTCGGATCCAAAACCTAGACCTTCCTTAATTCCGGGAGGAACTTGGGAGTCTATGATTTGATCCTTGGTGGATTGAGACTTGAGCCACGAATCAATAATCTTTTGGAGATCGTTGATTTGGGTTGCCAAGTCATCATTCCGGAGTTGAAGTGCGGCAACCTTAGTTTCAAGATGCGGTTACGATCGGCAAGAGGAGTCATACTTGATTTGGTCCTTAAGATTTGAAATTTCGGACCTCATCACGGTTTTCTCTGTCTTGTACAGATTAAGTTCATCATGAGCTAAGCTTAAGGCTTTCTTAAGATTAGAGAATTGATGGATCACCACTTCTGCTTCCTTGAACATCCTTTCATGTTCCATGGGAGAAACCTCTTCCACCACCTTTTTCAAAATTTTCTTTGGAATTGCTTTTGAAGGTGGAGCATTTTTAGATGAGAAAATGGGACGTGAATACGAGCAATTTCCTATCTTAACGCTAGGAGTAAGTTTGATATCATCATCCAATTTATAATTTGGAAGTTTTGCAAAAACCTCTTTTTCTTCCATATCTTGCAACTCAAATGATTCGAATCGACTCATCGGAAGCGTCTGCAACTAAGCAGAGATTAACCTCTTCGGTTTCATCATCACTTCCATCATCAGAATCTGTTTCAATCCAAGTTGCTAATTCCTTGGAATTCTCTTCCTCCTCAGCAACCATTCCCTTGCGATGAGAAAATTTCGAAGGAAAAGTTTTCTTTTTCATGTATTCATATTTAGGTTGTGGACACTCAGATGCAAAGTGGCCAGGTTTTCCTACGATTGTAGCAAACTAGGTCACCCTGTTTCTTTGTATCTGCAACCCTAGAAAATGTTGCAGGAGGTTTGCCTTTTGAAAATGATTTTGTGAAAGATTTTGAAGATTTTCTAAATTTTTGGAATCTTTTCACAAACATGGCAAAATCATCATTATCCATCTCGATGAGTGATGAGGTTGATATGGAAGTATCAGTGGTTTGATTGGATGTAGATGGTTTCTCCTCTTGTTCTACTACGGACATAGAAAGCGACTTGGTTTTCCCTTCTATCTCTTCAATATGATTTAATTTAAGTTTATAGACTCTAAGATTGGCATACAAGTTACTTAACGACCAAGTGCCCAATACTTTGGAGTCTTCTAGAGAGGTAGCCTTATTTACCCATCTAGAACCTAAAGCGGATAGGAAAGTCATATTGATTTCCTTATCGGTTAAAGTTTTATCAAGAGATCTACAAGCATTAACTACCTCAACATAGCGATCGTAGGTTTGACGCAAGGTTTCGTTGGATTTTCTGTTGAAGTTGTTGTAGGATCTTTCAACAGTGTATAATTTGCTTTCCTTGCACTCTTCGTCACCTTCGAGGTAGCTCTCTATGGCATCCCACATCAACTTTGCGGTTTTGAGGTACATTACTTTCTGGAGAGTTGAAACGGGGAGGGTTCCAGAAATGATGTGCCTAGCCTTGCTGTCCAAGGCAACTAATCTCTTCTCTTCATCCGACCACTCTTCTTTTGGCTTTTTGACCTCTGAGTTTCAGCATTGGTGGTTGCATCAGTGTTGGCCTTCATTGGAATCAATGGCCCATTGACTACGCATTCCACCAGCATCTCATCTATAGTTTCCAAATGAATAAGCATTCGGCACTTCCAGATGTCAAAGTGGTCTTCGTCCAAAATTGGAATGTGTGAATAGTTAACAGTTGTCATTGTCTTTGAGGTTGCCATAACGAATCGGCACACAAGCTGTTAAGCTTGAAAAACAGTGGTTTTAAAAGTGTTTGCTCTGATACCACTTGTTGGTCTCAAAGGTGGCAACAAGGGTGAAAATACAGCTAGAGGGGGGGGGGTGAATAGCTGTTACAAATTTTTCGCCCTCAATTTAAAACTAAACCTCTACGCTTACAAAACCTCTTGCAGTGGTATAAGAAAGTGCAAGTAGAGTTGTAAAATGCACGGCGGAATATACTTAAAATAAATGCGGTTTTGAGGAGGCGGTTTTGCAAGGCGGTTTTAGTGCAATTTTACGGCGGTTGTAAAACTGAAAGTGTAGTTTGACAATGTTAACTCCAAACACAATTTCACAATAAAGGATAACTATATAAAGATCAAACGAGAGAAAAAGATAATCGGTAAGCACAAAGAATAATAAATGCGAAAGTAAGAACACAATATTTGGAGTGGTTCAATCGATAAACGATCTCGTCCGCTACCAAGATGGTTAGTCTTGGATTTCTAAGAGAGATTTTATATTGAGTATTTGAGATTACAAAGTACAATAAAATCTTTTCTATGAAGAACAAATCCTAGACTATAACCGGTGTTTCTCAAATGAATAAACTATGTGTTTAAACAAGTGAGGTGTGTGTGTGTTCAAGATCAAGGCTCTTTAAATCGAGAGATGTAGAGCTCAATGATTCTTGAATGTGTTAAGGCTTGATTTACGAGGAATTTGGGAATATTTCTTGAAGTATGAAGATGAAGATTCAAAGGACTTAGAATTTACGGGCGAGCTTCAACTTCTTATGAACACGGCAATTTCTCAAGTTTTCAAGCAATCTTCAAATGATGAAGGTTGGGGGTATTTATACCCAAGCATCGGGAATATAGCCGTTAGACACGGATGTTGTAAGGACGGTCCTTGATGCTTTCCCATTGGTCCACGGCAACCACTTTTGTCCTTTGGAGGCTGTTGATGCGGGTAAAGGCGATCGGACCTCGAGTGCAATCAAGGTGGTTAGGACATCTGTCACCTTTTTAAGATCCTTGCGGATCTTGTACGAAAAGTAGTCACGTGACAAGATATGGTGGTTGACATTTGATATTGCGCGTGGATTCCAACGGTCAATGAGGTTCACTTCAAGAAGCCAATCATTGGAGCGGTTACGAAGCCGGGCGGTTTTGACAAGAAAGCGGTTCCACCGGAAGAAGGATTCTCAAGAGTGCGGTTTGCACTTTGGTAATCAAGCGGTTTCGAGATGAAGGGAATCACAAGGCAAAAAGGCGGTTACGCAGCGGTTCTAGAAGGGCGGTTCTGAAACCCTTGAAACTGCAATCCTAAGATCCAATGATTCTTGAGCCAGTCTTTCAAGCCTAATATTAACCTATTCTATAAAATGGACTTAGCTAAAAAATTGAAGTCTAAGCTTCATTACATAGGGTCCTAAGGTCCTTAAAATAAATAGGAGGTTATGGTATCAATCAAATCTAATACAAAATAGGAGGGTTAAAATATGCATACCCAACAAGGAGCCTCTGGCCAACTTGCTTATAGAACTGATAGGGAAGAAAAAGGTTGCTGAAGCTGGGCTTGAACCTATTTTGGAAGAGGATAAATCTGAAGATAGTTATGAATCGGATGACACTGCTGCCGATGAGAATTTCAAGTTGGGACGTGATGAACTTAGAAAAAGAAGATCAAACAATTGATAAGCCTTCTGTAGAAGAAACTGAAGATGAACCTGAAAGGGAACTCTCTCCACCAAAGAATGTGCCTTCAGATGTGCACACATCCAAGCGCATATCCTCCAGGCTGACTGCTCAAAAGGATATTCCTAAAACACTCTCCTCTACTGCTTTAACCCCTATTTCCTCCAAATTTTTATCCTTGGATGCCTCTTAAAGGCATGGGCAAATTGTGAATAAGGCTTTCATTGTAGAGATGAAGAGAAATAGGGAGACTTTCTCTAAATTAGGTATAGATAAATTTTTTGAAGAGAGAGGTCTGTTTATGACGGTTGATCATCCAATCCCCTTCTTGCCTAAGCTTGTGCATGAGTTTTATGCAAATTTATCTAAAGGATTGGACAAACCTTCTTTCCCATGTTCATACTATTTATGTTAGAGGGAAATTCATTCATTTCTTTCCCTCTGTCATCAATGATTTCCTAGGATTAGAAGAGGGATATGACCAGGTTTGTGATGTCTCTGAGGAAGAGCTAGTATCCACCATAACCCTTGGCTGGGAATACTTGCCCGACCCATTAAACCTAGGATTTAGGTAGTGGTTCTCTTACCTCCTTATCTTTGCTTTCTTCACTCTATCTTAGCGCCAACTTGTGCCCCTCAAACAATAAAACTTCAGTGACTAGGGTGCAAGCTGATCTGCTTTATAAGTTGGGTGCCAATAAGAAAATCAATTTTGGGGAATTCATCTTTAGAAAAATTTGTGGTTATTGTGAATCTTCATCCAAAAAGTGGTCCCTTCCTTACCCTTCTCTCATCTCTCAAATTTTGATTGCCCAAAAGGTGAAATCGAAAAAGGGTGAGAGCTAGAGTGAGTAAGTTTGATTTGTTTAAAGAAATCAAAACCCTACTAGATGTAAAGCAAAGATTTATTGATCTTCCTTTAGGAGTTGTTCTTGAAATTTCAATGCAGGATGGGGCACATCCAGACACACATCTGAGGATCATTTTGAGAATCGAATGAAGGATCTTGATGCTGGAAATAAATGCAGCCCGAAAGCTCTCTCCAAAACTCTTACTGAACAGCTTGTTGCCTCCCAATCTCATGTCAACAATCTCAAAGCCCTGAAGGCAAGACTCCTTAGGTGGCAGTCCAAAATTTCTAGTCAAAAAGAGGGAGAAGATGGAGAAGCTGCTGCTGAAGTTAATACAAATCCTACTCCTGTATACTCTGCTGATGATCTGTCCTCATGGAGAAGCTGGGATCTGTGAACACATGGGGGGTTGAAGTTAATTCTAATTTTTGTTTTAATCTGTGGTGGTTCTATAAAAAATTTTAATTTTTTCTTTTTATGTTTGTTAGTTTAAAACTTGGTTTGTAATCCCTAAATACTTTGCTGAATGGTTGCTTTAATCTATATTTGTTGAACTACAATTTTTAGTCTAACTAGTTCTATGCAGTTTTGTGTGGATGTGTTGACACATCTGCACACACATCCATTCAGGGGGAGTTTTTCAAGTCTGAAAGTGTTGGTAATTATTATCTACTCATAAATCTCTAGTTTTGACCAAAAAATTCAAAATAGGAGGAGATTGAAAGAGTGAGTTTTTAGGAAACATCTTATTTTCTATTCCGAATCAAAAGTGGTATATTTGGTAAGTTAATTTTGTGAATTTCATGGGAAGATTTATAATTGTTAATATTGTAAATATCTTTTATTTATGTACATATATTTATATTAGGACTCACCTACTAACAAAATCTCTTTCCTTGTGAGTGTGTTTTATGTTTCCTTGTAGGAATTGGAATCTCACATATGGAAAGGTTTTGGATTCGTGAAGATCTTCTCAAGGTGCCTATAAATACAAGTGACCAGCACAAAGAGAAGACACGGCTTTAGAAAATTATTTGAAATACAAATACTTTTGTACTTCACGGTTTCAATATTGACATTTAGGTTGTGAGTGAAGGTTGTGTCTTACATTCGAACTCACATCTAGTTTTTCTTCAAGTTCTTTGTTTTACTTCTGATTAGAATAGGATCTACTTGGGAAAGGGAGACTGTTCTTGTCGTAGAAGGCGATTATAACTTGTTTAGTATTTTAGCATTTTCGTTTTCACTAATTTGTGTTTTTGTAAGCAACACAGTTTTAATAGTGAAAAATTTTTAGACGTAAGCCTTGTTTGCTGGGATCAAAACCAGTAAACGTTTATAACTCTTGTGTTTTATTATTTTATTTCGATGCTTAATTGTGGATGTGTGAACAGTTGTATCTTACATCTGTACTTACATATGTAATCTGTTGAGTTGACTAGATTTTTTAGCTATACGAAACTTTCATGATGATTTAAACAAAGGTAGATATTAGCATTCTTTTAGACCTCCTTTATCCATGATTCACTGCCAAGATCATAAGAAAAAGACAAAAAAATTTGAAAAAAAGAAAAAAGAAATGAAGATTGGTGAAGATTGGTGATCTAGATTGAAGAAACAATCTAGGATTGTGATCCAATTTTGGGACACATGTCCACCAACCATTGGTTGGTGGATTTTTTAAAATATACTTTTTCACTTTTAACTTAAATTATTTTTAATTATATTAAAAATTTATTAAAATAAAAATTAAAAAATATCAAATTTTTTATTTTTTTATCCTCTATAAATAGAAACCAAATTTATTGAATTTGAAGCACAATCTAAAATTCTCTCTTTTCTCTATAATTAAATCGTTTTTGTATAATAATTATATAAATTTAGTAATATAAAATATTATATAAAGTTATTACAAGACAAAAAATAAGAAAAAATGAGGTTAATAATATATGTAATAAAAAATAGAGTTGGTCTTATAAAAAATTAGTTTTTTCTTAAGCTAAGGAAAAACGTGTTTTCAAAATAAACGGTGACAATTTTGTAATTACTGGCAACCATGTTCAAAATAAACGGTGGCATTTTCGTAATTAATGGTTCCCTCGTTTATGCCAGTGCGTGTTTAATAAACTGCCAGTGTGACAAAGTGCCAGTTCATATGTAACAAAGTGCCAGTAAAAAAGTGCCGATGCAGGTTTAACAAAGTGCCAGTGTAATGGCGGTACTGGCGCTTTGTTAAACTGAAACCGACACTTTTTACATGGCATTTTTAAATACATGAACTGACACTCTTCACACTGGCACTCTTACACTGGCTGGCACTTTATATACACTAATATTTTTTGCTCAAAAATACAAGCATTGGCATTCAAAAATCATTGGATGGCATTTGATTATACACTAACGGGCACTTGTTTATACACTAACGGGCACTCAAATATACACCAACGGGTACTTGATTATACACTAACGGACACTTGATTAATCACCAACTGGCACTCAAAATAACATCTACTGGCACTCAAAAAAATATGAACCGACATTAAAAATCAATTAAACTGGCATTCAATTTCTACCCAAACTCAAACTGGCATTCAATTTCTACCCAACTGGCATTCAAAATCAAACGGCCAAGCCCATCACCGGCACTGATTTTGGTCCTTCCATCACCACGAATTGGAGGCTCCTGCTTGAGACTTTCATCAAAATCCGAGTTCGGTGGGATGATTGGTAGGGTTTTGGTCTTGTGTGGAATTCGACTTTGAGCGGGAGGAAGCGACGCCGGAGGTGGAGATTGAAGGTTGATTGGAGGTCGCCGGTTGATTGGGGATTGAGATTGGGTTTGATTTCCGGCGGAAGAGCTTGGTTAGGGAGGAGATTGAGGCCGGCAATGGTGGTTGGGCTTGGTCGGATTGGTCGGAGAAGAAGGTGGGGAGGAATTACGCTTCTGCGTATAGAGAGAGAAGCTCCGTGCGTTTAGTGAGAGAAAGTGAGAGACCGTTATTTAAAACACGTTTTTTGTTAAGTTAATAAAAAACGCGTTTTTTATAAGTTTTTGGCTAAAAAATAAAGAATAAATGATATTTGAGTTGAATTGATTGGTTGGATTGGATTGTGAATAAAGTCAAAAGATGAAAAAGATTGATTTGAATTGTAGATAATATAGGTGAAAGACAGAGAAATAATATTATATTATATTATTGAATTGAATTATTGATAAAGGATGTCTTAATGATAATACATTTATATTCTGACAAGATATTCGGCACCCTTGTCCTTGCAGAAAAAAATTCTTACAGATGATTACAAAACATTGGTCCCAACTCCCAACCTTCGAAATCAAATCACGGATCCACTATTTATCTTACAAGTGAATTGAATGAAGCCACATAACCAATAAAACCAGTTCAGTGCGATCCAATAAAAAATCACTGCACATGCAACCACAACCTTAGGCTACTTTAATGAGTTCCAGATCCAACATTTTCTATATTCCATCAGTAATAAAGATACACTTTGATTTTCTTTGAAAAAACAATTTTTTAATTTTCGGAATAAATATTTCAATGCTGAATTATTTATTTTCTGAACAGTAACAAATATTTCAATGCTGAATTATTTATTTTCTGAACAGTAACAAATATTTCAATGCTAAAATTATTTTCTATATATATTTCGTAATTGGAATAATTGTTAGAACATGGATTATAAGACATGTATTATTAGTAAAAGTACTTAATAAAATAGTAATCAATATTATAATGTTTGGTATAAAGTATAGAGTATATCATAATGTGTAGAATTTCATAGAATAAGACTACCATTAAATGATGGGCATAATGATAATTCCTTATTCATCAATAGGTGTAGTCACCCAAGTAAGGTGTCCTCTTGGTTTCCATTTATAAAGGCCTTTCCATCAGCCTATGAATCCAATTAATTTTAATTGATTTTCACATTCTCGTTTAGTAAATCTCTTCCTAAAGTATATCGAAGACAAGAGAATAAATGACATTTATTACGTAGAAGATCTATACCATCTTCATCCATTTCTCCGATCTTTGTTAGAAGAACAACATAATGGAATCATCAGGTACATCCTTCCGCTCCTTTTTCTTCTCTCTTCTTAATCTTGATATGAGACGACCTTTGATTTATGGATCATTATATT